>JAPDSC010069646.1:156052-181220 GCA_026290005.1 Latrodectus geometricus
ATGCGTTGAAGAATAACAGTGAAGCATGAAACATTCATAGCAATATAAACCATGATATTAATTCAAAAGAAATATAGCTTTCTCTTATCCATATAAGTACCTATTCAGAATATCTCAAATTAAAACTATTCTTAATATTATTGAAATATAACACCAACAGCAAGAGACAACTACAACATTAACTATAGTCAATTTTTGCTCATTTATTAGTTTATAAAACTGGTTTGTTATATAAAAATTATTTCCATTTGTATTGTAATTTCTTTTTATTGTGTAACGAAGGAAATTTTTGCTTATCTAGATAAACTTTATCCATATTGATAATATTCAAGCACTTAAAAGCAATTCGTGATTTTGAACAAAATAATACATCAGCAATATTTCTATTGTTGGCATAAAGCAAAATCATTGCATTAAATACCAAAGTCATAATTCTTACTGTCAAAAATTATTTTTTCAGTTACTCTAAGCTCATAGATATGATTTATTTTCTCATAACTTATCATCAACCACACTTCCACATAATAATATTGTGCAATAATAAATAACAAATACGACTTAAAATGATTGCAATTTTTCTTTCCAGATATTATATATCTGCACCAATTTATTTCGATTACGTACATAATAAAGTCACACACACCTAACGGTAAAATAATATACGAAAGTTAGGATTTATGAGGATTATTATGTAACTATTTATAAATTACAGGCATAAACCACGACATCTAGTGGTTTAGAGTGTAACTTTTGGTGAAATTGTTCACATGGATAAATTTTGTTCATTTCATATGCTTAAGTGTGAATGCATATGCTGAAATTTAGTGAACAAAAACAAACAGAATCGTTAATATAATCTTTTTTGACAATGGTTGATAAAACTCTCTGATAGTCATTTCAGTAATGGCTGACTGTTTCTCAAGAATATGCGAATATTTCTACATGCCTTAAGATACTTTCATTTTTGCATGAATATATTTAGCTAGCAAATTCACTATAAAGTCTCTACATTCACTTACTTTGAGTTAGAATATTAAAAAAATGTTTTTATTATTAGATGAAATTAAAATTTTTAAGTGGGTTACAAAGCTAATATAAGCACGTCATGTAATCGACATTGTTTCGAAAAATTCTGTAAATTAAGTCATTTTCATATTTATTGTTCAGTATTAAATTGAAGAAAATACGAGATGAGGAGAAGAAGGGAAAATATTTATAGATTTTTTCAGCAGGAACATTTTAAAGAACTAAATATTTAAGGTATCGGAATTTTTAACTAATAATTGCGAAATGGGATTTTTAATATCGTTTAAGGTGCAGACTAAATATGATCCCACTGGGGGGAATTCTTCCTTCTTGATTGCATCATGAAAATTTCAGGAAACTTATGATTTTTCTAACATTATTTATTTATTTATTATTGGATAACTTGAGTAAATTATTATCAAATTTAATTATTGGGTTAATTAAGCCTGCATTTTACACTTGTGACATGTACTTTAAACTTATTGCAAAGGAAAAATTAATAAATATGTATCAATTAGTAAACTTTCGTGCCAATGATATCGCCAATTAAGTTTTATACTGAAATCGTAAGAAGGTTGAAGTAAAGATGATGTCACGCAAAAAAGCAAACCTGAAGAAGCCAAATGTTACATATATAAGGTATCTATATTACATATTAAATGGAATAGTTTTTAATTTAGCTATCACAGCATTTTATAGATTTCCCTGATTTAAGCGATGGGAATTATTCTGAAGAAACTACTTTGATATACCCCCCAAATCGGAAATTTGGCGACCTTTTTTTCTCATTAAGCAAAATACCTGTTTTTAGAGCCTTTTTTTTATCGCCAAGATGGATTCTCGCTAAATACAAATAATTAATAACAAAAAAAAAACTTTAAAAAAAACTCAAAAAATGGTACAAAGTACAAGAGATTGCTAAATTTGACAACAGCAAAAACCTAAAATCTGAAAAAATCTAAGTTGGCAACACCAAAATAAGAAACAGCAACCCTAAAAAGTCCGTAGGAAGTACCAGATTTGGCGCTTAATTTTTGGGGCATTATATCAAAGTTGTTCCAGTCTGAAATATTTTTACTATGGAATAGCATATTTATTTGTATTTTAAAATTATATCTTAATAAAAATATTGCTATCACATACAAACATTTGTCAAATGAATTTTGTATATCGAAGATTACCAAAATCTCATTTGGGATTCAAAAATTCTTTTTATGAGATGTTATCGTATTAACAGAAAATATTTTATTCACCATTTTTGGCAATTTTGTCAGCAATTATTTCCATAAAATTCTTTTTTTAGACTAACTGTTTGTAATGAGACGTGATTTATTACACACGTTTAATAAAAATTCCAACTGAATTGATGATACATAAGTTAGTTATAAAACAAAACATCAACCATTTACTTATTTTTCAGGAATTCCATGGGTGGAGCGTGTATGAAATTCTCAAGCAAACACATTGTCTGCAGAAATAATGCAATATTCCAAATTCTGAGACTAATTAGTTGGATTCAAATGAGAAAGTGCTCAGGGAGTATAAAGAATACAAGAAATTCAGGTCTTCAAAGTGGAGACAGAGAAGAATTACAAGATTTGTATGATGGCAGAAATTTCGCAATCGATGAAAACTCAGAAGGAGAAATTAATTCCGGAGCTGTAAATAAGTTGCTTAAGAATGAGAAATATTAACCCATTAGTCATTTTGGTTTACTTTCAAACACATCAACGTATCTAAAGCAAAATATTATACTAATTTTGGACAAATTCTAAAAGAAAATATATTTTAATAAATATATTAATAGCGATATTAAATTACTGATTTGGAAAAGAAATTATAATTTCCTAGAGGAAATGTTCTTTAAACTTCATTTTCATTTATTTCGACAGAACATTCCAGACAAAATATTTAGATTAATACAATTTAGTATCTTCTGTTACATTTCCATAGAGCTATTGCTTACAGAAAAGACATTTTTGGCTACAATACACGAATATAAAAGGTAAAAGTCATAATTGTTATGATAAAATTTGTAATTTGTGATACTTTGTTTGAGGTTCAGATGGCTTTATCACCACTTGATTGACTCCATCTTAGCAATGGAAAAGTTCCTAACACATAATCAAGTATTTAGAGTTCATTCTTTGTAAATTTCAAGTGATAAATTCAAGTGATAAAGGAAAAGGCAGGAAATATTTTGAATTCATTAATTTCTAGAAATTTTCAAGGTGAATTTGGATGCATTTTCTTGAATTCTTTTACAAAAATTCTAAATAAAGAAACTGAATAAACATATTACATTATTTTTTATGCAGTTTTCTAATTAAAATAATACAAATATTTCTTAAACACAATATGTATTATAAATTACAACTAAATTATGGTTATCGTAGTTTGTGAGTTACTTACTTGAAATTTACTTCCATATGCTTTAAAACTGCATAATACATTTTTATTTACAAGTGATTAGCAATAAAATATCACAAATTCAATTACCAAAATTATATAAATTATTTTTTGTATTAATTACAGTTACCATGTACTTTTAATCATTTGTTTTCATTATTGCTCTAAATTTTAAACGCGAAAGGCCATCTTTCCAAAATAATTTTTATACAAAAAGTTACATTTACCAATTCTTCTTGATAATGATTTATTTTTAAATAAAATATTTAAATAGAATACATTGCTCTTTTAAATTTCGAAATTATGAACTCTCAATACATCGAAACAAAGAACAACAAACACTTCAAATAGTTGACCATAAAAAAATTGCAAATGAAACCAAAAATAAAATTGCAATTGAAATCTTATAGAGTACAATACATCGGAGTAAATTTCTCTAATGACTTAAATCCACACAGCAAAGAAAACAAGATGCAAATAGTTTATACATTTGATAAAATAATAGAGTGATATTTAGAGAATTTTATTTACTGTTGACGCAAATTATCAGTTTAATGGATATAAAGCAATCGAAATATTGAACCAAATTAATAGAAAATCATCTTTTATTCCAGAAAATCTGACTGTATTTGTAAAACAATTAAAGAGTTATGTTACATTCTGCTCTTAAGCATTGAGTTTAATCGAAATTTTCTTTTCGCTTATGTTAAAAATCAACTTCATTAAATCCACACAATAAAAAAGACAATCCTGATAACTAAATAGTATCACATAAATTTTTTTACTATTTTTTGTTAGTTATTCAATACCTTTATTTATGTAAAATAATACCTTTACCCTATTTACAGTTTTCGTAACAATTCACCTCCCATTATTTATGAAAAATTAAGGTATTATTTGTATAAATATTTTATTTTTCTGTCTAATTATTTGTTTCAATGAGGTACTATAGTTAAATTTGTAAAATAATTGTTACAATAATGTTTATTTTGTAAAAAAATAGTAGTTTTCAGCGCAATCGGTGTTATTTGGGTGATATTTTTTGGTGATTTAGCAACATTTGAAGACATATTTTGGCGCCGAAATATAAGTCCTCATTTTTGAAGTTTCGAGTCGATGAGACCAACAGGAGACGAATTATTTTAGGTTCACTATAGGAATGCTTTAGAAACCTCCAGGGAAGAAAGTTTTAGGAACTTCCGAAGAGACAAATATCAAGCACTGAGCCAGTTCAAATGTCAGGTGAAAATTAATTGATCAGTTAGAAGCCTGACTCTCCTGTACTGAAAATTGCTGTTAACTTTCTGCATTATAGAAACTGAATAAGTTTTTTTTATAAGGCCCTTGTAATTACTTCCAGCTGAGGTATTTAGTCAATTTGTAACAGAGAGAGCTGCGAATCAATTGTTTAGATGAAAATTTCATTCATTTCTGCATTAACACATCCTCTTCACCACGAAAAAAATCTCTTAACAACTAGTGTAGTATTTGTGTATAAATTGAATGCCCATTATGAGAAGGCGAAAAAATGAAGATGTTCCGTGTTGACGGAACAGATGAAAGCTGAAATATCGATGAGCAGAGAGCAATTGAAAGCTGAAATTTCGATTGCAATTGCAGCCAATCGACTGTAGAAGCTATCGAGAGAAATTGAATGGATTTATCGCAGTTGTGTGTGTGTGTGTGTGAAAAATGAGCTTAAGGATGTGAAAAAAAGGTCAAAGTTACAAAAGAAGAGCTTTCCCGAAGAAAAGATACAAGCCCTTGAGATGTTTAATGAAAATATCCCTTATTCTACCCCTACAGAAAAACGGAGGTGTTTCAAATATAACGGACACTATTCCTTTAACTGTTATTAATCATCCGATGCTAAAAATTCCTGTTTACGAAGGAAAATCCTCGTAGAGCACCTTCCAGACACAATTCGATATGTTCACGGTAAGAAGCGTCCGGGATGACGTTACGAAACCATTACCTTTCATATTTTTATAAGGAGAAATTGAGGATGCCTTATACACACTTTCTGAAAACAACATAACGAATATCAAGACTTACTAATATACTTAATTTACGATGTGGAGAAGATCATCTCTAAAAGACTTCAATCGTTTACAGTTGAAAACTAAACAACAGAAGAATAGGGAAACGCTGCTAGAACTCCCCTTGAGTATTAAAAGGATGACCCAATTAATGCTCCCAATTATTTCTCCACATTCGTGACACTTCGGCACTATAATATTTTGTGAACGTCATTAAGGATTCTAAAGTATAAGAAGCTGTACGAATAACGGAAACTAAAGACTTAAAAAGTAGCTTAATCTATTCTATGAAAGTTGAGGCTGTTTATCAGGCTTCTAGAAAAGATCGTCGTTTTGCTTGCGGTACCTCTCTGGAGAAGACTTCTCAGAAACCAATCTGGCTTTGTGAAGAAGAGAGCCATTACAGAAAAAATTGTCCTTCTCCGACAAATATTCTTTTTCCGGTGATAGACAATTTTTTCTGGAATTCAAAAATACTTATAAAATTGACAGTATGATAAACTAAGTAACGACCATCCAGCATGGGGTGGAGGTTTCTGTATAAAGAAGATGCTTTAGGCAAAGTTTACTAGATTTTGTTACTTCTGTCGTTTCACAGAAGGTATCATAGACTGTTCGTCTAAAGAGAAATCAATGGATTTGATGATGGCATCTGATTATCGACATCAGAGTCAATGTGACGATTGTCCGAATGGATGTAGTTAGTAACTTGAATGTAGATCTTCTTAACATGACGCCTTCCACTTCACTGCAGTCAGAGAAGGGTAACGAAATTTCTGTGTACAAGAAATTTCAAGCATCCATCTCCTTCGATTTCATCATCTTTAAATACCTCGTTTATGTTGCTGATATCACTGACAGTGTATACTCGTACAAGACTTTTTGCAGAAACTTAACTTCTGCATAGATTTGAACAAAAATGAACTTCGTACTGATTAAGAAGAGCTGCCATTGTTCGATGTGAAATTTGGAGAGCTTTACGCAAATAAAATAGTTGCTCTCGATGACATCAATGGACGTCCAGCTTCTAAAGTTGCTGTTTTCTTTCTGTATTATAGAAATTTAGGTTTTTTTCGTTCTATATAATTACTTCAAATGAAGTATTTGTAGTCAGTTAGTGATTGAGAGCGCTGCAAATAAATCGTTTGTTTAGCAGAAACTTATTTTCTTTATTTCTGCATCATCACATCCTCGTCGCCACGAAGAAAATTCCTAACTGTACGAGAGATAAACCGGAATATTTACTAACATTCATCGCCAGATAATGTATTCTCATGAATAGTATGTTTTATTTTCGAGTTTTCTTTATTACAAATCAAAAAAATAAATAAATAAATAAAATAATACATTATGGATTTATATCGGTAATATACAATCATTAATATCACATTAAAATTTTTTATTATTTGAAAAATAATTGTACTTGTAATTTAAGGATATTAACTTTTGAATTGCTGGTGGTTTCAAACTGATCAACATATATTAATATTTAATATTCTACGCATATTAATATGATCGAATTACAGTTATATCTTGAAAATAGCATTTGATTTGTAATATTTTTTATATGTGAATAATATAATAATATATTCAAAATAACTGCAAAATTTGAATTCGTTTTGAACTTTTGAACATAAATTATCTAAGAGTTACAAACGTAGTTTAGTTTCTGCTTGTTTTCTTAGAAATTTTACGTGTGGATGCCATAAAACTTCACAGATCTTAAAATGAAAAAATTTTCTTTTTTAACATCGAAGCAAATAGCATTCAATAGCAAAGTATAATTGGGATGATTAAGGCATTATTAACGCACTGATGTACAAATGTTTACGTTGGGAAATATTTAGAGTAAGTTAAAATGGTTATATTCAGTGAAATATACTTACTTCATTTAGAAATATAACATGAAAATTATCAATAGAGAAAATAAAGGAAAAGTTTAAATTTTTTAGGGTATTTATAACGAGTGAATATTTTGTGAAATAAAATTCTTAAAAAAGTTTATTCTTTGCTAAGTAATTTCCTAAATAATTTATTTATTTGAAGGCAGGGCACTTTTTCTTATATATTTTTTAATAAAATATATTATTTTAAAAGCTTATTAATAGTTTTAATTATCATTTCATCTTATTTGCTGCTTAGATATTTTTATTGCTGATATAATTTAAGGAATATTAGAAAAGTTATTCTCACGTGGTCAGATGATACTGGTAATTGATTGGACTCTGATATGATGAATTTCCCCCAGGAAAAGTTCTTAGTATGATAAAATCACAGCTGGATGATATGAATTTCTTCTATTAGTATAGAATAAGAAATGGAGAATGAAATTCCGTGGCAAGATCAGGGATTCATATCTGTCTTCCTGATCGAGGACTCTGTTGTATGTCCTGGTTAGGTGGTCAGCCTAACGCGAAACTCACAGTGTTTAGTTACCAAGCATGCTCAATATTCAGTTTTATCGATTCACTGAAGAGATGAAAGGATGAGTGCTCAGCCCGAACACAGAACCTTGCGTTCGGAGATCCAAAAGCTAACACTACGTCACCACAATTCGAAATAGTGAACAACTGTCAATATATTAGTAAATATTGTTGTCTGATGCCTATGGATGATAATTGCTTTTTCAGGAAGCCAGTGTTACTATGAGTTACATGTTTATTGCTCAGTTACCTCAATCATAACTCTAGGATTCTACTTTATTTCGAATCAGGAATCCTGATTAATCCTTATTGTATTGTAATACATAATGTAATCACTTGTGTGATATGTATTTCAAAATATTCGAAAACATAATGAATTGATCACATTAATGCCAACAAAATATCAAAACTTAAAAGAGAAATTTAATTATTAGGAGGCAGATTGTTAAAATTCAAATTAACATATGAAGTTAAGAGGGAGACAAATATTCAATACTAAAAGAGTGTCGTGTAAATGAAATCTATTAATTCTTCGTTACTATAAAGTTTACAAAAAGCAACTAAAACTATATAAAAACATTTTTGAGAAAACTTTCCGATTTCCTTATTTTCATATGAATTTTATGCATATGAAAATAGATTTTCTACAATTTTCATATGCATAAAATTTTTAGCTCTTTTTTTAAAATTTCTTGAAGTATTAAATGAAAGTTAATGAAAAGAAAGCAGGATGAAAAGGTAGTAAATTAAAGAAAACGAGTAAGGTATGATTAGTGAAACATTACGGTCATTTGCTTGATACAAAAATGGTACTAAATGATTTAAATAACATTAATTTCACTATAATTATTTACTAATATTATTTATTTTTTAAAATGTAAAGGAAATGAATTTAAAAATTATGTATCAATATTTTTAAAACTTTAATATTATTTTTTAATTAAAAATATTTTCTGCAGTTTCTCTCTTTCAAAATGAAGAAAACGTAGTATGTGTCATCAAAAATGTATATCTCCAGACACTGTTTATAGTTTCTTAATAGGTTTGATCTCTTATATATCATACCATCAAAGTGCTGATATACGTAGTGTTTATTTCTGCTAATTACCTGTTGATGTCCGCGTTATCGCATTAGCTACTTTGTCTCGTGATTTTCTATATAATCATTTCTGGATTATGTGATTTTTTTTTTTTTTTTTTTTTTTTTTGACATTTCCACTTTTATTAGCACAATTTCGCTTGCGATAAGAAAGTCGAAGAAAGTATTTGATTATTGTTTTAAATTTTCAAATGATTTCTCACTTTCCTGCCGTATTCATCTTCCGTTCCAAAAATTTAATCATTGACAATAGTATTTATATTGACATAAAATATTCCTGATTAATGTAAAGTATTGAATTTTGGATTAATTAAAAAAGTTGTTTCGGTAATTTAACATTGTATCTCTGTAATTCTGTATCATTGTAACATTGTAATTCTGTATCTTAACATTGCTTGATGTCGGATAAATCCCTTTTAAGGCCTCCAACAGAAAAGAGCTATTTTTATACTTTTCACGTAAATTATTAGGTAATATTATTTGGAGAGATTATTTTAAAATTTTATATTTCCACTTCTGGAAAAGAAATTTTAATTTTGAGATAAATGGTGAATAAATGTAAATTTTAATAAAAATATGACATCACACTCAATGCCATTTGACAACGAAGAAATTCCAAATTTTTCATTAAATGGTTAGTATTGCAATTGATGATAATAAAATATTCAAAATATCAAAGGCAAAACTTAAATAGTCTTATAAATTTTCTTCGGTTGTCAATTTATTGCTTATACAATACTGGCTACCCAAACTGCAACAAAAAAAAAAAAAAAAAAAAAAAAAAAAAAAAAAAAAAAAAAGACAAGAGATCTCATTACAAAATTTGTTTTGTTGATAATATGTTGACTAAGCATCAAATGATTAAATTCATAGACTTCTGTGAAGTGGGGTTCTTGCTAAAATCAGTAGGCAGAGGAAACATCTTTGTTGGAGATCATGACTGCCACACGCCTTGGGATTGATTGAAAGAGACTTTGGATGTTTTCTTGTGGAACAGCAGACAATTTATCTCCCACACGTTGCCAAAGTTGATCTAGCATGGCTGCTGGGGATATAATCTGGGTCAATCGTTGAGCAACCATGGACCACATGTTTTCTATCGTTGACAGATCCGGAGAGCAAGCCTTGGACATTGCGACATGCCACGTGTTGGTCACGCATTATTCTGTTGAAATATGATTGTGGGCAAGCCTTGAAGGTAAGGAAGGGCAACTATCTCAAATACATGGAGATGTAGCGCTGGCTGTTTAAAGTACCAGCAGTGCGTACTAGAGGAGTTCGAGAGTGATATCCAGTACTGTACTATACCATAATTCCTTGTGCAGGACCATTGTGGTGATGCATAATGCAGCTGTTCAGCATACCCTCTCCACGGTGTCTCCAGACTCGAATGCGACCATCGTGATATGCAGACAGATGCGTGATTCGTCAGTAAAGACAATGGCATTGCATTCTGCTGTCCACATCCTGTTTTCATAGCACCTTTGGTGGCAGAGACGTCTGTGGTTCTGCTTTAAGGGTAGACAAAACAATGGACTTATTTTGGACAGATCACCCTGCTGTAAACGGTGTCGAATGATACGCGCAGACACTGGATGATGCGTTACAGACTGAATATGCTGTGTTATGGTTATGAATGATGCGTGGTGTAGCTGAGCGACCCATCACTGCCATGTGCACGATTTGCCTGTCATCACGTGAAATGGTACACTGAGATAGATACGATCAAACATGTCGGTTCGTTGTACCCTCCTGCATCCAATGATCACATATCCGCATTACAGTTGTTTGGTCTCGTCCAATACGACTACCGATTTCCCTGAAAGATAATGCATAATCTCAGTAGGCCACAATCCTTCCTCTATCGAACTCGGATACCTGGTCAAAAAATTATCACTTTTTTCTACGAGGCATGATTGATGGTTTTTTGTTTTTAAAAACCATAAGAAAATCACAATTGCCGAACTTGAAATAGTTAAAATCTACAAGCCTTAAATAACACTTTGAAGTGGCGCCACAGGAGCATGTGATGTGCATCTGCGCTGAAATTCTAATCATTTGCATATATCACTTCCACTAATGCGTGTTGTAAATTTCATGTCATTTGCATGCTTCTTTCATGGTGTTGAATTTATAGTGGCCAGCAGTGTATTTACAGTTTTATGGGAGGCCTTGTTTGCAAAAAGTTAGGCCAACGAAGTTACTCTATTTTCCTTAGAAATTACGTCATCAGCTATAATTAAAAATTAAATAATTATTAAGATTAATAATCAGTCATAAACTTACAAAGAAGGTCAATGGAATGTAAGAAGATAAATTTGGTATTATGCATAGTGGAACAATATCAAATTGATATTTTGACACCATGACAGTGAAAACCTGTTAAGAGACAGCAGTTTTATCCATTTGAACAGTCTCTGCTTCATTTGTTGCAAAGGGAAAAAAAAAAAAAAAAAAGCATAACGAAACTCAGAAAAATAAGCTGAAGAAACAGCCAGAAAATTTCTCGATAAATGTGCATGCAGAAAATAGAACACAGCATTCATTACTATTTGTTCTACAGTCCCAGGGATTGAAACCATCGATATTTTGACATCGCACTGTGGTTTATACAAGCTTCTGTTATGATAAGGATTTTTAACATCCACCGAGTATTATTGCCTTTCCAGGAAGACTTTTTCTCTGGCATTGGGTCTTTTTCATGTGTCGCAAGGAAGGAAACACTGAAAACTCAAAAGTGGTTACCCAACTAGATGTTATAGCACCAGATTGCTTCTCAGTATCCTGAGTTGGGCTCTATCAGTTAGTGGAAACAGCTAGAGAGAATCTTCGTAGTTTAAAAGTAGGGATCAAACAGAAGATTCCTTAGTACTTGATCTGCCACCTCCAGAGGTATCATTTCACTTGGAGGACATTGTGAACTAAATGGACACATAAGTAGAAAACAGAAGTGCATCACTTATCTTGACTTAAAATTGGCTGGTATTGAATCCAAAATCTAATCTACTGATATTGCATTCCTATTTCGTACAGGTGTTTTGCAAACATCTTCAGGATGAAACATAATTATGTGTAAGTATGGATGCTTGAAATTTACTTTCGACGCGTTAATACTTCTAATTATCTACGAAAAAGTTTCTGGAAAGGTAACACTCAATTGTTTCTAAAAGACTTATGATTCTTAAGATATAAAGTTATTTTACAAATGGTATTAAGTAATTTATGTAGAGGAAAATTATTGATCCTTTTTAAATCTTGATATATTTTGCTACCATGATATTAATTTTTATGGACATATGAGTTATATTTATTTTGGGGTGATTTTTAATTCTAATTTTTTAACTTAAAAACAATAAGGGGACTTATCATTGTTCAAACATTTGTTAACTTTCCTGCAGATAATTGAGTCAAAATAAGGAAATGATCAGAATACAGTTAATATCTATGAATGTGTTTCATATTTAATGAAAAATTTGAATTATCATCAGAAACCAGAAATCGTATGATAATATTAAAAAGTATGTGATATTAACTTTATGTTATTTTTTGAATAATTATTAGATGACTCAAAAAATATTAATTTTTGAGTCATTTAATAATAAAGATTCTAGCACCTGAAGTCTTCGATAAACATTATTTGCAATTTAATTTTTTGTTTTGAAGAAATAGTCTAATATACGTAACATATATGCTGTTTTCCATTCGTTAAATCTATTATTAATCTCAGGGTAAAGTAGTCCCATAAGTTATAGGGAAATTTGGTTAGATTCTCAGGCTGTGTGACGTCATTCACGTTTCTTTCTCATTCATCCTTGGTTAATCTGAGGGAGGATGCGGAGGATGAATTGGCCCGTTTCTACCTGGCGGGAAAACACACATTTGCGACGATGAATCACGGCGGCTGCTTCTTCAAGCGTGGCGAACACGGCACTGTTTAGGTGTGCATTTCCCAAGTTTATCACTTTCAATTTTGCGAAGGATGACTAATGCTGTTTTTTATACTAACTTCCACTTTTTTAGGAAGTATTTGGCGAAGATCATTTTTGGCTCATCTCGTCATTTTCAAGAAATAAATCTAACCGTACATGCTTCTCATTGCTTTTGAAAAGCTGCGCGCTTTTGACTTGTATTTATAAGTACAAGTTTCGGTATTCAGCTACAAGAAAAGTTTAAAGTTAAAATATTTTAGAATTTAAAACCGAAACATTAACTTTTTTATACTTAATTTTTATAACTCCATAATAAGAGTAATACTAAAATAGAAAAAAATATCGATTAATATTTTTGTTACTAAAGAACTATTTGGAACCAATTTCTTTTTAAGGATAAAATGAATTTAAAAAAGACAGGTAAATTAATCATTTAGTTAGATCGGAATAGTAACGGTTAGGTAACAAAGATATATAATAAAAAAATATTTAAAATAGAATAGGATAAATAAAGACAAAAATGACTAAGACATTTTATTCAGAACAGAATTTTAACAGTTTACTTTTTTAATTTCAAAGCCTTCAATTTTATAAGTATGTAATTTATTGGAATATGAGAATAAAGTTTTGTTTCCTTAACCACTTATTTTTCCCAACAATTTCATATACATTTTATGATTATTTACAGATAAAGTTAAAAGATTATGTGTTTTGCATATTATCAAAAAAATTAAAAAGTAAGCTTTAAGATGCATTAAAATTTATAATTCGAAATATTATTTTAATTATTGTAATTTTATTTACAAGCAATATATAGATATTATATGAACCGATGAAGTAAAATGTGTGCAATTTGCTTATATAAAGATAATAAAAATTGGTCATTCTAAAGAACATTGAATTGTTTTTAAAATGGGAATCGAACACGCGAAGTTTCATATTCATTATTTATTTATCAATTTTGTTAATAATTCATAAATGAATGTTTATTCAATTTCATTTATTTATTAATTTATCAATAAATGTCTTTCTTTTCAGTTATGTGTCGACACATTTGTGAATTAGACCATACTTAATTATATGAATTCAGAATTAAATATCGTGTAACAATCATAATATATATATATATATATATTTAAAAAAAAAACTCTTAAAATGAATAAAAATATTTTTAACTTAAAACACTTTTACGAAGTACATTTTTACAAAACACTTTTACAAAGTAAGTTTGAGTGATTTAAAGAGTTCTGCGCATAATCTGCATTTCTATGTATTACACACACTCATACATACATAAACTACTTATTCACATAAAAAATAACCAATATATATTTTATTAAAAGAAAATGTTTATATATATATATATATATATATATATATATATATATATATATATATATATATATTCATTAACAAATTGAATGATATATTTTTTTTAAGATTCCAAAAAGTTATTAAATTTTGATTACTGGAATAACTTGGTTAAACTTTATAGTAATTACATTTATAACAGTAAAAATATTTTATTCAAAATTGCGGTATTCCACAAGGTTCCATTTTTTCGAACATACTTGCAAATTTATTACATTATTTTGAGAGTTTTATTTATTTTATTTTATCTTATTTAAACCTTTTACGTTTAAATATATAGATGAACTCATTATTTTAAATAATTTAAATTTTAGGGACATTTCCAAATCAATTTATCCTAATTAAAACCGATTTTTCTAATACCAGCACTAAATTTTTAGACTTATTTATAAACATTGAAAATTCAATTATTTATGTTGATATTCTCGACAAAACCAGTCAATTCAATTTTAAAGTTAATAAACTAATATACTAGAAATCCAACGTTTCTTTAAAAATTTATAGTAACTTTAAAAATTTACAATATGTAGTAAAATGTAAAATTTTACTACATACTACATTTCACTGTACAAAGTTCTTGTAAATTTTTAAAGAAATGTTAGATAATTCTTTATATTTTAGATCTTAAACTAATTAAGTCTTAAAATTTTACAGCAATTTAGCATTTAGTGAATTAAAACGTACATACGGTTTTGCAATAATATTAAATTCAACAGAAACCAAATTAAATGATTAATTAATCAATTTAAATGTAATGATTTTCCTGCTAATTTTAATTTCAAATATATAGGAAGTAGGGAGTCGATTGTAAAAGATTAAAGTCATGTGAAGTTTGTACAACTACAGAAGCGTCACACAAGCATTGAAGTACTTACAAGAATCTTGAAAACGCCTACTTTCACTTTAATTTCACGTTAATTATACATTAACTTTGAATATACATTATAATTTATAAACTACTTTAACTTTTTTAATCTAACGCATATAATTTTTCTAGTTAGTTTTGGCAATAATATTCTGTATTTAATATATATTTTTAATATATTGCTTTGCTTATTTTTTAATGCATTCCTTTGCATATTTTTCATTGCTTTCTTTATGTTTTCAGTGTATTACTTTAATTCTATTTACTTCAATTTTGATATATTTCTTTTAATGCAGACACTCTTCGGGAGAAATGCGTGAAGATTTTTAAACATTTGTCCTTCGTGCTTGTCAAAAAAGAGTATTCTATTTGCATAGTTGACCATCTCCCTCCTGATGAAGACGTGATTCTTATGCCTTTTTACTATTGTATTGTATTGTATTGTTTTTTTTTTTTTTTTTTTTTTTTTTTTTATCTTGTCTTATTTCTATTGAATTGTGTGATTTCTTCTTACTCTTGTCATTGATTTTTATTACTCTTCAAGTTACATCTTATTTTATCTATATTAGCATATATGTGTATATGCCACTATAGATAAGATGTAACTTTAATATAAATATATATATTTGCTTTATAATTCTAGGCAAACATTTTATTTTATCAATAAAAAATTAACATTTTAAAATTAAAATACAAAATGAGCAAAATTTTATGACTCTTTAATTTTTTTATTATTTCAAATATTCTTAATAATGTACAAAAACCGACATTTGCAGTTAAATAATGTAAGTATCATTACATTATTTAATTGATTTTTCTCTTAACGAATAGTTATAAATAACATTTCCTTTCTTAAAATACAATAATAATCATAAAGAAGTATTTTTTTTTAAATTTCCCCATTTGCTATAAACATAGGCAGGGAGGGATATATGACACAGCATTTGACGTCTAACTCCGTTCCGCGGTATCACGGCGAAAAGAAATTTGAAAATAGCAGTAAAAACTGTTTTCCTAAAAAGCGATGTCTGTCATATGAGTAAAAGCTGGCGGATAAATTGACTTTTCTGGAATAGTTGTATGGACTGAAATTCAAAGCTAGAAGATGATACTAGATACTAGTTTTTACTGAATAAAATGCAAATCTGAAAGATAATATATAGTCTTAAAGAAATGTATACTTACAATTAGATCGAGATAGAGTAAATTATTTCAAATTCATTCGAATAAAAAAAATGGAATATTTTGTAAATTTCAAATTTATAATACAAATGAAATTAGTAGTTATGATATTTTGTTGAATGCTTATAAATTATTATGATCATTTGTTCAACTTAATTGATTATCATCCTTATTAATTGTTAAGACTCAATTCCAATTAACAGTTTCGTGATATATAATTTTGCTTGTCAGACTTTTTAAAATTATTTGAATTTACTGAGCATGTTTCTTCCTAAGCTATTTTTATTAATGTGTTTGCAGTTGCTAATTAATATTGAACACTTAGAAAAAAAAACTGCTTAATTTTTAAAATTTTACAATAGGATAAAAAATTAGGGTGCATGAGTCAATCATTCTGTAAATTCACTTTTCGAAAATAAATTTGTAAGATTTGACGACCCATTTAGAAATTTAAAACTACAATTTCATAAGGAAAGTGCTTCAGTACTCCAAATTTTAATTATAAATGACTTATTTAACTGAAAGATATTTGACGATACCGACTGTTAATCATTTTATTTGAAATAAAATACTACAAGTTGTAAGATCTGCAAATATGGCGGTGTGAAGTTATTGAGTCACTGGAGCTTTCCAACAGTTAAGCAAGTTTTTACGAGTCTCTAATTTCTCCCAATTCTAAGTCTCCCAATTCTGCGAACTAGTTGCTGGTTCCTAAAGTGCTCCCATGGACGCAATGATAATTTCAATAGGAGAAAATTCCGCCAGTACTTGAGAGGTATGGTACTAACCATACTGAATTAAAATCTGACCCACAATTTGTTTTAGAAGCCAAAACAGCTGGACTATTTGTCAAATCTACCGAACATCCTAGAGCTCTGACTGCCTATTTCGATAAGAACGAAATAGAGTACATATTGCTCAGGAGCAAAAATCAAAAACCCGAAAAGTTTGTGATCAGGGGTCTCCCCATCACTACCTAGTGTGAAGAAATCGGAAAAGATTGAATTAATTTAGGCTTCCAGCCCATTAGAGTCCCTCCTGTAACTCACCCCAAGACCTCACAACCAATGCAGTTATTTTTGACAAACCTCATCCCGTCAACAGAAGGCGCCAGCGTCTACAACCTAAAGAAATATGTTGCACCTGTATCATTATTGTTGAGCACTACAAAGAATCCAAATCGGCGATGAAGTGCTACAATTGCCTGCGGTTCAATCATATATCAGAAAATGCTGGTTCGCAGAACACGCTTGAATGTCCCCAAGAACGAGTTGAGCAACCTAAGTGTTGCAACTGTATAAGCTCACACTCAGCCAATTACAAGGGATGTAACGCATTCCCAAAACCTAAGTCAAAATCTCTGCCTAAAGACTTCAAAAAATTAAACTCAGGTAGCTCCATTCGACCTGGAGTGTCATACGCTCAAGCTGCTAGATCTTCCCCCTCCCACCCCTTCATCTGTGAGTTTAACACTATCCTTATTCATCTTACATCTGCGAGTGAATTTTCAGATTTACTGACCCTTATGTCAGAAATAAAAACAATTTTTAATGGCATTCTCATTAGAAAGCTTTTCAAAGAAGAACAGAAAATTGAATCTTTTATAGATAAGCTTTTCAAGCTTACCTCATATTGATAGTCAACTTGCCTGATGATTAGTAACTTATACATGAACTCTGACAAGAAAACTTATCTCTCATAAAGAAACGAAAATTATTTTCGGGTTATTTGAAATATAGACTAAGGTAAAATTGGTATAAAAAAATATCAAATGATAATGTTATTAAGAACATAATAAGGGATAAAAAAAAAAGAACTTTTAAGTATCGAACAAGAAAAAAATAAAGTGGTAAAACTACCGTTACTTAAACAAGTAGTTAAAAGGCTCATGACGGAGACACTTTTTATTTAAGAAAACATATGTAAAATGCTATTTTATGGAAAACTCATCCTTGAAAATGCAGTTTCGGATAGGAAAATGTTCTTGTACCAAGAAACGGACGTTCTTTTTACCAAGAAATTTCAATTCAAGGTCAGTTAAATGTTACCATATTTTATTACTATTAGTTAATTACTACTAATAGCCAAATATTACGATTTAGGGCGTCATCACAGTTTCGGGTTTTATGATGTGGCACAATTTTTAATTAAAAAAAAAGAATGCGGCATAAGCGTTGGATTGGCGTAGAGGTTCGACTGGTTTGTTCTGGTATCGAACCCATCATCTTATGGAGGACTTATTAGCCATACTATCGACCAACAGTACAATAACTAGTCTGATCTGGAAAATGGTTGCTGGAATTGCTGTGTTTTTCCGGCCAGACAAGAGGAATCCCGTGACATTCTTGTGATGGGGTTTTTCATACGTAGTGGGATGGTGTTTTCATACATTCTACAACCTTACATTCTTTACGCGAGTAGGTTGTCAGCCTACGGCATTGAAATATTACTATTTGGAAATTCGTCTTAATTTAATCCGTAAGAATGAGAAAATTTACGATATTGTTATGTTCGGGGTTGATTTTGTTCTAATTAAATGCACATTTTAGGTCAGAAATTTTTTTACACATTTAATCTGTGTTAATTATACAGAAAAGGAGCTGATTTTAAAAGCAAAAACAGTACTTTAAATAAAAAAATGTCAACAGAAGCAACTAATATTATTTCATAGTATGAAAAGAAAAAATGTTCGTAAGCGTATAACTCTTCGGCAACGTATTTCTCAAAAGAAGTGTCTCTTTTAAATGTTACCGGAACTGTAAAGCATATAATTATCATATTCACAGATTGAGTAAAGATGATGGCTTGAGCAATTTCTTCCACATCTCATCGATCAAGAGATAAGAAATTGATGCTCAAGATTAATTTCCCTGATTCTGGCGCCAAAAGTAACTCGCTGCCATGATGTCTGCGGCTTCCTTGGCCTTGTTGCGGTTAAAGGGCGCTAGACATCAAAGACAGTTTATAAAAAACATTTCTAGAAAAAAAAAAAAAAAAAAAAAACTACAGGTGAAGACAGAAAAAGATTGTGCAGGAAGCTCTGAATTGTATTAAATATCTATCTACTAATGAAACATCTTATCTAAAAACAACTTGGCAAATTAAAATGATTCATCTCATTTTAGTCATTGATTATTACATTATCGCATTGATCATGGGAAAAGGCTCAGGTATCAATGAGAATTCTTTTTTTTTTTTTTTTTCCTCTTATACTTAACAAAAGTCTTAAGTATAAAAAATAGATTCGAATATTCATAACATATCTATTTCACTTCAAAAATTATTTACAAATTTTGTGACAAAACAAATTCTACAAATAAATAAATAAACAAAAAACTAAAATAATAATTCGAAATTGTCATTATTTAAAAAGTACTATGTTAGAAGAACCTTTTCCAAAATTTTGAGAAATCAAAATTATGAGTTTAAAAATACAGATGAATAATTAAATCAAAATAAATGACACGCACCCATCTATATCATTGTCAATAAGCCTAGTTAATACACGATCCATTAGAGGGGAATTTAAGCTTTTGTGTTTGGTGGTTAAAGTTTCATCTAATATGAAGTTAAATACTTTTGTACTTTAAAATGAATTGTTTTGCATGTGATAAAGATAGAGTAAATAGAAATATACAATATTTCAAATAATACATTAATATACAATACGTTCCAGGTTCTGTTCTAATCACAATAGTTCAATAGGAAAAGGTGTTTGGGAATTTTATAAGTTTTCTCCCTTGCGATATACGAATAAACGCTATCTATAAAAAGTCTTCTCGGGAGCAATTTATGTTGTAAATATTAAAATACTTTAAAATGGCTTTTAGTCTTTAAAGCTATCAACTACGCGGCGTCACATAAAATGTATATTAATGCATAAAATAAAAATTATAAGAAAGAAATCTTGATACATTTGTTTTGATCAAAATTATATCTTGCATTGACATTTATGTACTTTTTCTTGTTTCTTATACTTTTTATATTATATTTTGTTGGCCGCACTCATAAGTTAGTAACCAACATCTTATCGAGGGCAAGCAATAACAAAAGGCAAATGATATCTGATTCATGTAGGATACCGCTGTTCTGAGCGAAAAGTTCCGGATTCGTTCCCTTTCATTGTTAAACAACCAAAGATAGGTGTTGCGTTTCTGTTTTCTGCATGAACATTTATCGGGATTTGGGTTTGAGAGTTTTCCGGGTTTCTTTCCTTGCGACATGTGGATACAGCCCACTATTTATGAGAAGTCCTCCTGAGGGAGGCAACTAAGCGATGGGGGTTAAAATGCCCTATAATAACCTTAGGCCTTTAGGCAATCCACAAGACGGAGTGAAAATGATGTCAGATTTAGTCTCTAACAACCTTAAGAAATTATGTTCTTATTCACTGAAATACAAAAGATCAAGTGAACGTTGATTAGATTTGTTCACTAAAGCGTGATTAGAATGATGTTATCATAATTACGAATGTGTTCAAACTGTAATACGGGACAACCCATGTGTGATAGTTAAATGCAGGAAATGAGTAACTAATCGAACACAGATGTTAATTCTTTTCTTAAATTATGGAATTGGACAATACTCATTCCAGTTCCCATTAATATATGGAATAAGACAATACTAAACTCTGA
This sequence comes from Latrodectus geometricus, assembly GCA_026290005.1. NCBI lineage: Eukaryota > Metazoa > Arthropoda > Arachnida > Araneae > Theridiidae > Latrodectus > Latrodectus geometricus. The sequence continues at coordinate 177,030 of JAPDSC010069646.1, forward strand.
TGATCAATGTTAAAATTTCGAAAATTTGAATTTCATTGTAGATTACGCAATGTAGGCATCAGTTATAATTGTTTAATTATGACAGCTGAACAAGCGGGAGGCAATGAAATCGTTCCGTAAATAATAGTGTGCTGCTTGTTCTCCACTCACAACGAGAGTGCTCTTAAATAATAATGAGAACATCTGATGCAAAAGGGAGAGAACAATTACTCAGGGGGACTTTTTCCCCCTTCATGACGGATGACTCATTTCCCTAAAGCAGCATTCTCTACGTGCGCACGAATTACATTTGTACTCTCTGTAACCGTAAGATTTCGTTTCGGAATTCAAAGCACACCCTGATGCAGATACAGTTACTAAACTGATGCCCGTTATTCAGGCACTGGAGTGCAGCCACACAAAGATGCATATTTTACTTTTTCTGTTTCCGGTTTGTTGTTAAATGAAATATCATTTCCATTTCAGCTTAACTCAATGTTTCCGCAAACGATTTTTTTCCTTTCAGAAATTGCTTCAAATAATAAACTAAAAAATGACCTTGTGAGAAGTGAACTTTGGAAAGGAATACAGAAAAACTCCTAACTAATACTTTATTTTTGTTCTTTTCTAGCTACTTTTAAAATTCTGATTTTATAAATATTAAATGAAATTGTAATAAATTATCTATATTTTTAGATTAGTTTGTAAAAAAGTATTTTTAAAGACTATCTGTTATCACAAGTTATTTTTTTTATTCTATTGGGATCTTTTTTAAAATTTGATAAGGTGTTAGTTTAAAATTTAGAAGACATTTACTTAAATAAAAAATATCAGAAGCTTTTATACATTTCTTGGTATCGGTCTTGATGACTTCGTTCGTTAGGGTGTCGTATTGGGTGGAAAGTAAGGAAGTTGAATTCTTTTTTAACCGATGGTCCGTCTGATCACTGAAGACGGCTAGGGCACATTAAGTAGTTTGTGAACGCAATGTCCTCCAAGTGAAAAGATTTTTCTGAGGGTGGCAGGTCAAATATTGAAGAGGAGTCTTCTGCTTGGTTCCTGCTTCTAAATTACAAAGACTCCCACCAGGTTACTTCCACATAACTGTGGAGACGAACTTTGGGTTAGGTATAGGGAAGTATGCTAATACAACGACAGAATTCCTTGGCAGGAAAAATTTACGGTGAATATTTAAAACTAGCAAATTTCAATAACTATGTTGAAATTCTGGTGAAATTTATAAATGAACTTAAATTCTGCTGTACAATTTTTACTAGCTAAAAAATTCCGAATTAAAGCTGTTCTTAAATTAATTATAAAACCACAATACACACATACATTTTAGGAATGCTTATTTGGTTTACCATCCTTTTTGATATTCATTCCAATCAAATTAGTATACTCTGTCCCAGTTTTAGGAGCGCTGTAGATTCTGCTACTATGTTGTATTCACAATCATTTGGATGATGCTTTCCTCTTTTACTAATTTTTAAAAATTGTCATAATATAACTAATATATTTTGAATTCAGGTGTTTTTAAATTTATTAATTCATAGAATCAGGTTACGAAAATTTTTGCGCTCATTTAGTGTTATTTCACAATTAACTTCTAGAAATAGAATATTCTATTTTTATTCAAGATTTTCATTCATTAATATTCAATTTAATTTAGATTCCTCACGTAATAGTTTTCCGTATTGAATATTGTTTAAATGTATTTTTTATATTTAAAAGTGAACATTCTGTTTGATTTAGACAACTGTAAACTTTGATTATGTTTATGGGCATTTTCCATATCTATTACCAAAATCAGCGTAGTTACGTGTCTCTTGGCGATAAAACGCAGGTAGCTTCCACTGTGCCTTCGCAACAGACTTGTCTTGACATTTCGAAAGATTATTTTAAAAACAGTAACAAAAAAAAAAAAAAAAAAGGAACAGAAGAATCTCGCTGTTTTAGAAGTCCCAAGAATTTTCTTATAAAACTGTCGGTTTTCCAAAATTTACTTGATGATCAGACTATACCAATTTAGTCCGCTTTAATAAGATATTTTGTCATTTCAAATTTAATACCGTTCTTGTGACCACAATGCAATCAATATTCAACAACATGCTTTTTTATCTCAATCATCCCATGATTACTCTATTGAGATAATCATTAAAGATTGTCAAGGGGTTTTCAGAAATTCAAAAGTGTTTTTTATTATTTTCAAGTGCATAATTTTTTAAGTATTTTTGAATCATTAACTTGTTGAAAAAAGCAATCTGGTAACTCAAATTTCCCTTAACTTAAATACTCAGAACTCCAAGAAACAATTTCAAATAAAAATATGAGCTGTTGGCTGAAAAGATTAAAATTCAGGTATTTAGTGTGGTACGCAGTAATAAAAGTAACAAAACAATAATAAAAGTAACAAACACAGTAATAAATGTAAACAAAGAAAATAGACAGATAGAGAAGGAGAGTTAATAATTATAAATACACAAAGAAGGGCATAATTTTCCGCATGTTGAAAAATGATAAGAAGAAAACATGTAAACATTTATAAGTAATGGAATTGATTCAACTATAAGAAATAAACGAGAATCATCGACGAAGCATAGTTATGATCAAGTCAAAGAAAGCACATCGCTCCAATTTGAATCATTAATAACTCTTCTAGTATTGTGGGTATGGCTCGTTTGTGGCTTAACAGTCCTTTTTTGTGCGCGAGAGCTAATTAGACAGGGGCTTTCTGTTCAAAGTGGACTCCAAAACGATACAAATATTTAAATTCAAGTTGAGCCGAAGTCAAGAGAGATGCAATCGTCTGTCAGCTCGGCAGCGTTGTGGATAACAATTATCAACCAGCAACACTATGCATAGGACCTTTTTTACTATACTCAAGTCAGGAAATATAAACTGATTAAGAAGGTGTCATCTGTGTCACTACCAGTAGAACATGTAGAATGAAATATTGTCTGGAAACACGAATAATGATTTGGCATCAAATGATAACTATGCCTTTCCTATTGAAATAAATCATCTTAGGAAATGATGTTTAATTTCTTCGAATTAACAGATAATATAGCGTTTCCATTGGTCTTCAGACACGATGACAGTCATAATGCTACTTTTAATCGAGCTACATTTATAAAGGAAATCAAATAGTATGATTTTACCAAGATTGTTGCGTTCTGAAGAAACGACCTTACGAGCAAAGTCTGCAGACAGACAAAAAACTGATGTATTGATGCAACTAATCTCCATGAAATGGTTTATCCAACAACGTTTTCTCTTTGAAACAGTAGAGCAGTCCTTGTGTCATTTCTTTACTCATTCAAGGCAAAATTCAGCCACCGCTAAAATTTAGTATCTTGTATGATCATGGTCATTACTTTTGACACAACAGACATTTAATTAAATTGGTAACCCACTTTCAACAACATTCTCGTATGAGTTTATAATTTCCTGATGACTTGGAATGCTTTCCAATATGTTGAACAGCGTTCGTGAAAGAATTGCGTGCAAAGCATAATTATTATGCGACAGTCTCTTGCATTCTCGTAAGACCGAATGCATCTTGACGGGCTTATGTAAATTACTGGATTTATATGCAAAATGGAATTGGAACTTTCATTTTAGGTACACTTGTATAACTAAATCTATTCGTAATTCTGCCAGTTGAAATTTAATCCAACAATATCTGAATCACACAAACACAACTCCAAATTCTTTTCACAATTCTTTAGAATTTGTTAGATATTTTTTTCTTTTAATTTAGTAAATGGTCTTCTTTGAAAATAAATTTAATTTTTGGACATATTCTTCGGAAAAAGTGTTTTTTACTTTTATTTTTATGTTATTTATGAATATGAAGTTTTTTGTGCTAATGTGATAACTGTAGATCTACGAAGAAAAGTATTCTTAAATTTCTTTTGATATTCCTTTATAATAATAATTTTACAGATGACCGATATTTATGATGATTATTCTTAAGGATCTGAAGAAAATTTTTAAAGATTTTTCTTATAGAATTAATTAGATGAGACTTGCTTCTCCGGTTGACAATTACTAGAGGGCATACTTCTGTCTTACACAAAAGATTTGAAAAAAATTTCAAATGGCTTCATTACATACCAAGAAGTGTCGATTTACTTATTCTTAATATATTTGAAATAATTATTAAGATTTATTTATATTAATGATTTTACAAATATTTAATTATTTTCT
>JAPDSC010069646.1:181620-215146 GCA_026290005.1 Latrodectus geometricus
TAAACTTATTCATCTTGTAAATTTCACTTTTTATATACTGATTATGTGTTATATCTTTTACTATTGTATTCATATTTGTGTGCGTTCCTAATGTTAAACAATTTCGAGTATCTATTTTATGGTGGCTCTGTTTATGCTGCTTTTGCGCTCAATGTAAGTAATCTGTTTACTTACAGTAAAGTAAGTAAAGGAAGAATATCTTTCTGCACAAAGAATATCTTCTAAGCTTATCAGAACGTATTTCTTGAATTCCAATAATTTGAATCATAAAAACATTTGATTTTGTGACTGTCATTGCATATATTGTTTCTGATTAAAAATCTGCTAATTTTACTTGCAGTTAAGAGTTGTTGGATAAGAAAATCCAACCTTTTTTTAATAGCATGTGATCCAGTGATATGTCTTGAATTAATGTAGTACTGATTCACGAAGGATGATGAGGAACAACACTTAATTCTTGGAAATGCCACAAACTGAATTAGATCCAGAACAAGATCAACTGAGAGATTCTAGATGCTGAAAAACAAAGCAAATTATCCCAATATCTTCTAAAAAAAATGTTCTATTTAATATACAGCATTTTTAAACAAGTACTGTGTTGTGAAATGATAAGATCGAGCCGTAAAACAAAGAAAGCTGATGAAGCTGAAAATTATTTTATTTCATTCAGACCTTTCGGTGGTGCTTAAAAAGATTTTTTCAGAAAAACTCCATTCAAGTTTCAGAAAAGAACAATTTATTTCTTAATAAATACAAAAATCAAGTGATAGATCCTTTTATTCCCATATCTAAAAGTTAAACATTTTATTTATTCTTCGCAAAGTGTTATGCATGTGTCTTTCTAAAAAATTCTGTAGGGATATATTACACGTGTAGGATAAAGTATGATGGATTGATATGTGTGTGACTTGTAAAAATGTAACTAAAGATTGATTAACATTGCAATTACATTTTGAACATTTTTTTTTTTTTATTTATTTATTCTGCGAACTCATTATTATGAGAGTGAGATTTTCGCAGCCCGGATAGCTCAGTCGGTAGAGCGTTAGGCTTTTAACCTAACGGTCCAGGGTTCGAGTCCCTGTTCGGGCGCTTATATTTTTTTATTTGTCGAAAGAAATAAATTAATTAAAATTATAACTCACAAACTAATGAAAAATAATAACCGTAAATTTTTTTTTCAAGCAATTAAATGAGTCATTTGAGAATAAGTCATATTTAGATAAAATTTTTATATGCAAATAAATTATTTAATATAAATTGATCCTTGTATTTATATACAATTTATATTATTTTAAAGTATTTTGTTTTTATTTCAAAAATATATTTTGTTATTTTCACTTTATAATATTTTTCTGATATTGGTTACAAAATTTTACTATTAATTTTAATAATAATCTAATATTAATTTTAATTATTTTTCTAATAATAATAATACAATTCATTTACTTTGAATTTAATTGTCTGGTTTGTTATACTTAAAAAGTTATTTTTAACATTATTTCTTTTTATATAATCAAAAAATTGAATTACTGTAGCCTATTTGAGTGGGGTAAGAGCCAAAATAAGTACTTGATGAATTTTATATATTAATTATTCATTAAAAAATTAGTTACATTCTTACAGTTTGTAATTAAATATTTAAATACATTTTTTGTATCTTTTGAATTATTAATAAAATCTTTAGAATAGATATCCTAATTAAAAATATTAAGAATAACTTATTAATTTACATTATAACGTAATATAAAATAATCTATTTATAATTAAGTAATAACATTTTTTGTATATCTTGTATAATCTGAAATGATAATATGCAAAATATGCGTATATCTTACACATAATTTTTAATTAATTCTTAAAATATAAAATTTATGCAGTTCAATTTTTTATTTGCCAGATATATTTTTTATTTTATTCATGTATTATAACTTTAAAATATTGTGTAAAAGTATTTGTATCTTTCCCATAATTTTTGAAAAATGTGAAAACAGTTATTGTTGATTACATTAATTGATATCATTTAATGAGATTTAAAAATATTATACATAATCTAATTAATAATTGTAAAATAGTTTGTTGTTCAATTAATATCATAAAAAACTAAGAAACACATGATTTTTAATTAAATAATTTATTTACCGTTATGTGCTATTTAAAAAAGCACCACCCTCTCGTGCCCGGATAGCTCAGTCGGTAGAGCGTTAGGCTTTTAACCTAACGGTCCAGGGTTCGAGTCCCTGTTCGGGCGTAATAATGTTTTATTATTATAACTGAAATATTTACCAATATTCATGAAACTTTTTGGGAATTATACAATTTGAAAGAAATAATTTAACTCTGATCATCATATCATTGAAAACAAAAATTATTGCAATTTCCCATTTTAAATTATTTTAATCTAATATTATATTATTTATTATCTAACAGTATAAAGTCTAATAGCATATAAAAATCTAATAGCATAAGATAAATTAGAAATATATCTTAACACAGTACGCTCGTTTAACCCTGTTTAAATCAACAAATTAACGAAATTAAAATAAATTTTATACAAAACAATACTTGAAAGTATTAAATTCTAACCTTATTAGAAATTTTTTAAAATTTTGATTCAATGTAATTGATTAAAAAATTTGTTTAAAATTCATAATATGAATATTTATTATTTTCTAAGGTATTTTTAATGGCATAAGATAAATAAGAATTACAACTTAAATAAGAAATGCAAAATATATTTCCTCTTTCTTGCAATATAAATGCAATTTAGATCACATCATAATCTAAAATAAGTATATGCATATTTTGCAATATATTGATAAAAAAGTTCATCTCATGCTTAAATTAAAATATTATTTTTTTTACAAATTATCGATATATGATTATATTTTCTTCATTCTATTGAATCTTTTTTAATCAATTTCAACTGTGACTTCATAAAACTTGCTAATCTTTTAACTGTATTAAATATTTTGATAACATTCTTTTAATATTTTTAATATATTCATAGGCATTGTTATTTTATTGACAAAATGTGAGTTTTTAACGTTTATATATATATATATATATATTAAAATCTAAACCCGAAAAAAATGTGTTTGATATTTGACATACTTGTGTATGCAAATCCAAATTCATAAAAAATAATAATTTACAAAAATATAAGTTTTTTTTTTTTCCTTTTTTATATTATCTTAATAAAATTAAATAGTAAAAATATATAATTATAAGCAAAAAATTAAATATTTTAAAGCAATTTCAAAGTATAAACTGCAAAAAGCCATGCCACTTATAAAAGAAATCCTACTAAATAGGAAACAGTTACAACCTTCTCCATGCAATTCTAAATTTCCTTCTTTTAGACAAACTATGTTATCAATATAAAAGCTTAAGCACTTTCCAGAATATAAAAGAATTCACACGTACGTTTTTTTTTTTTTTTTTTTGTAACATTTTATTTTATTAAAGAAACATAAAGATATACAGCGATTTGTATTCTCTCTCTCACAAACACACTACACATTTCATATTTATTTTATTTTAACATCTTTATTTAAATAAAATAAAATCAAGTAACTAAAATTCTTACAAAAAATCACTTTAAATGAATTTTTTTACATTTTTATATAATATATATGTTTGTGTATTTAAACACCTATAGTTTTGATTAAAATAAAAATTAAGTAATTAATAGCATGAAATCTTTTAGAAATTTTTAACAGATTAAATACAAAATGAAGTAACTAGAAAATGTACAAAGCAGAAAATATGTTTAAGAAATTAGAAAAATATTGTTAATAAGAAGAAAATAAATCGTTTAGATATAAAAAAGAAGTTAAAAATGAAAAGTAAAAAGAAAGATATAAAAAACAAGAAAAATGTAAAAAAAAAAAATATATATATATAAAAGTTTGAGATATGGATAGAAATAAAATAGATCTTTTTTTCTAGAGTGGAATAAGGGAAGAGGGGAAGTTTTTTACTAGTTTCGAAGTTTTTTATTAGTCCTTCTTAAGTAAAAAAATAAATAAATAAATAAATAAATAAATAAAATAAAAAAAAATAAAAAATAAAAAAGTTGGAAACATTGAAATATACAAACATATATATTTCACTGAAAAATAAACTCACATGTAATTAATAATAAATATGCTAGAATTTCTCTATATTTCCTAGTGACACCTATTTTCACGTATTTTAATTGCACACGAAATTCCGGTTTTGTATATTCATGCTAATGATATATTTTATTAGTTATTTCTAAGCAATAATTTGATTTATGGCATTGTATTTTTGTACATTAATGCTGACATTCAACAAAAATATTTATAAAATTTGCCATTAATAATCGTGTTAAAAATTCCGCAATATGTTTATAAGTTTGTATTCATATGAAATTTGATATTTAGTCCTTAGTAATTTATATTCACAAAATCGATACACTGATCTATTTAAAAAATTTACTCAATACGCAGTAAAAGAATATTTTTCGTTTTTAAAATTTTTCAGACATGTATTTTTTGGCGTATTTTTCTGAAAATCCTAATAACTGGAATATTCGATATCGAACAAAATAAGCAATGCCATTCTTGCAAGTGCCCCAAGCTAGGCCTCCAGCAGTGGGGGATCCTTTCTACGCCCTCTCCGTACGCAAGAAATAAATATTTCATGTGCTTTAAACTCAAGGCGTCAGATTTGGCCCTCTTTGTGAACACCCGCTGCTGAGGATTAGGATGAGGGTCTCACGGACTGCATGCAGAAATGCCTGTTTCTAGAGAGGGCTGGGGGGGGGTAGAAAATAGAAGGCATCCTGTGTCATCTTCAATTGAGTAACTGGCGTTTTCCTGCGCGCCTTTAAAAAGGAAGTTAGAGGAAAGAAATCTCATAATAAAGAATGATGGTTTGATTCGGATGTCAGGAAGATTAGAATAATAACTGTATTGTGCTGTGTAAATTATAAAATACATTTAATTATTTCTAGACAATTTATTTTCTAACAATAAAAAAACATTAATGGAAATAATTTGTTAAGTTGAAAAACTAAGTTATTTGTAAGATTAAGAGACACCTTCCAAACAATACTGGGAAATTTCTATAAGGAAATGAAAGACCTGAAATTGAACAAAAGGAAATTAAATCATTTACAGTAAAACGAAAATTTTCAAGGTTCAAATTCAAAATTTTAACAATAATTCTACAAGCCAGGTTTGATTTCTTTGTTACTCTTGGCGTCTGGTGGCTAATTCAGCCAAGACATACTTTTTAAAGTAAACTTCGAACACCATAAACATGCGCTGTGGAAGTCAAATTCGATTTGAAGAATTGAAACTAAGAGCGTTAACCATTCAATTATTTTTTCTTTCATTCATTTAATCAGAATGAATCTTAGTATTTTAAAATATATTTAAAAATTAAATATTTTCAATATATGAATCCATTTTTTGAAGTTTTGCGTTGTGGTTACTAATCCTATAACTGTCTGACGCAGTCACATAAGATCCAATGAATCATTGACTTTTAGGAAATCGATTACAAGAAAGGGGGAAGCGTATAGGTCCTCTTTTGATAGACCCAAGCAGTCTAGAATATATTCGGCTGAGGCCTGCAGTGCCTTGCATTTAAAGTAGACAAAAAAATATTTTTTTTTTATGCCCTCGAAAAACGATAGGCTCCTCGTGTGTCCACTGGCCAACCTGGAAATCGCCATACGAGATGCTCTGTCGCAGTTGAGAACAAACGAAGAGCCCAGCTCCTAGGCCAAATGCCAGTGGTGAGAGGGAGAAATCCTCCACTTCTTTGAAAGATGACTTCAATAGATGTTCTGAGTACGTAAGGGCCGAGGAGAAAGGTCCAGAATGAAGTTAGCCCTCTTTGGTTAAGTGATCTGCTTGTTCATTGCCAAATATGTCTACATGGGATGGTATCAATTGTAAATGACCATCGTGGAGCTTTGAAATAAATTGAAGCTTAAAAAGAATGGAGATGCTTGTTTTGTGTTGTCCAATTATGAAAGTATTGAAGAGAATTGCTACTGGGGTTGATAGAATCCAGAGATCTCTTAAGTCACGTTCGTTGATTCGTGGCCCTGCTCAATTTCAATTTATTCACTTTTAAAGTTGAAGAGAAGTCAAGGTTACGGAGACAAATGGACAATTTTTGTCCTGGTTCTGGGAAGATGCCACTTCAGCATGATCATCCAACTTGCTGACGTCTGTATATATTTTTATAGCATCATGGAGAATATCTCCAATAACCTCCAATAATAACTGCCTAAGATGAGAAAGGATTTGGTGTTTCTTTTTAATAGGGCCAAAAAACCGAAGTGGTAATGGACCCGGAGAGTCTCTCTAGATTCAGACAAAATTTTAATGAATGTAGCACGACCTCATCTTATGGTAAATGGATAAATTCAACATAGGTAAATGGGCTGTTTTTTTTCAGATGCTGATTATTAGGCCTGTTGTTAAAGTATAAAGAGGTTTTATTTTACTGGCCATAGCTAGAAAGTTTGTAGGAATGTTTGATGAAATTAACCTTTTTTCTAGTTTGGAAAGGTTGAAGACCATCCTCGTAGAGAACAATCACTTTAGGATAACTACGTCTCAGTCTAGTGATTATTCTCGCAACACTTAGTTGAATCCTTTCTAATTTATCAAGGTTAGTGGGAGATGCACAGCAGTACACAGAAAAACCATACTCCAGGATGGGCCTAATGAGTGTCATATAGGTATCTCTTAACGTGACTGAATTTGCACCACAGTCTTTACCCGCGATATATTTTGAGTATGTTTAATCATTAACTGCACTTTGTGATATGCTCTATGTGTTTATGACATGTTCATTCAGAACGTGAAACATATCTGAGATATTTTGGATGCTTTTCATAACCAAGATTCTTGTTTTCCATCTTTAATTTTGGCTGGTAGAAAATAATGTGATTGATAAATTCCTTTTGTTGTTGGAAAATAATACGACAATGGACTTAACTGGATTGAAAAGAAGTTTGAATTCTTCAGCATAGTCTGTAAAAACTGATAGAGCATTATTGAGATTCCTCTCCATTTTCCCTAGACAGAAGTTATATAACATATGGTAACAATTTTAAACCAAAAATACATGCCTTTTTCACCATAATTGAATTAATAAATTTCTTTTTGGATTATTTGTACGTTAAGTAGTGGTAGCAAAGATTATGAAGCTTCTGAAATTTTGTATCATTTTTAATCTTATTGTGAGCTATTAACCAAAAAAATACACTCATCAAGTTAAAAAAAAAAAAAAAAAAAAAAAAAAAAGCATTTCCGAAAAAATTAGATTTCTAATAAATAAAAAACCTGTTTTAATTAAACTGCATATAACAAAATGAAATTAAATTATACACGAGAAAGAAATTGAAGTATAATTAGTAATAAATTACAAATGTACAGATTTTTTTCTTATCAGACTCAAGCAATTTGATTGGGAAAGACGGAAAATTTTTTGTTGTCAACAGGTTTATTCAGATAAGAAGACTGCTATTCAAACACAGTTGTTGTTTTCACCAGTAAATGTTTCTGTACATATTTAAATTTCTATATTGACAAAAGAAATTTCTTTCAGGTGTGAAAGCTGAATACTTTCGTTTTTCTCTAAACATAAAAAAAAATTCAATATTTTTATTAGAAGCAGTTACATCTTTAGTTCAATCTTTTTGAACGCTTGTTCAGTTTTCTTCCTAATCTGATATAATTTCAACTACTAGTAACTCGTCAATGATGGTTTGGTGATTTCTACATTAGAGATACAGCAAGGGCTACAAGTAGTAGTCTGTTAATCGAAAATTATACCTAAACATCATGCCAGAACTATAGCAACAGGCGTTAATGACGATTTGGAATGAAATTGATACTTGTTTAGAGTTCACAATGCCACAACACAACATACCAAAAGAGGGGATATTCTGAATATAGTTTTATCAGTGTGACTTATCGTCAATGTCTAATCTCGCATGTGGTCTTTCCTTTACTTTTTATTGTCCCACAGATTTATTTATTCTATTAGTGGTTGAATGAATTATAAATAAAATTTGTGAGTGGCATGAATTTCAAAATAGCCTTGCAATTTTATCCCTTCATTTTATAGTTATAATGAAGTTGGAAGACTTTAAAATAATATACATAAGTCTTCATTAAAATTCACCATTAAGTATATTTTATAAACGAGTGAAAACAAGATGTAATTAAATAATGTTCCTATAAATAAGTGATTTATATACATTTGTGACAGAAAATCTTAAATTTTCTTTAATCCGAGTAATAAAATATTGTACGATCTTTTCTATTATTGCCATATAGTTTAAGTATATTCTTCATTTATACAACATAAATTAAATTATTTCGCAAGGGCAATAAGAATAAAAAAGTAAAACATAAACAGTAAAATACTCAGAAACTGAAACAAGTTTAACTCTCTCTAATTTGCAAATTTAAAATAAAAAAAAAAGACATCGTATAGACATAATCGTATAAATTATATCTTTTTGTATGAAATTCATTTATTTTATTATGATGAATATTATATAAAGATACTGCAATTTTACAATAAAATATTTTTATTTATAAACATTAGATCAATTAAAATCGTTAGAGTTTGTTTCATGATTTTTTTTTATAAAATGTAGACATAGATAAACATGAATTTAGCAAAAATCATATTTGAAAATCATGTTCAATCACTGATACATACATGTAATGAATATTTTAGAACACAATAATTTGTACTTATAAATATAATAGCTATAATTCATCAAAAATGTTAATCTTAAGAAAAAACACACACACGTTAACTTAGTTTCAGCATAAATTAAATATATTTTATTTTCATGTCTCAGAGAATGCCAACGAAATTGTTCCTTGAATTCTAAATTTTAACTACAAGTAAAAATGAATATGATGTGTATCTATATGAAATTAAAACTAATAAAACAATAGCATATTACATTACAAATAGTGCCATCGATTGTTTACATTAAGTTTAACACAGCTCGTGTATTTTATCTTTGATTCGGATATTTGAACATGCTATTTATATTGAGTGTAATATCTGAAATAGAATACGACAATGACAACAAATCAATTTTTGTACAGTATTCATTGTCGTGAAAATTAATGCGAAACTGAAAATAATTCTTAAAAAAATATTAGTTATCTATGATGAAGATCATTTTCTGAAGCTAAAATTTAATTTAACTTATATTTATCATTTGTTTTTCATAATGTATCGGAAAATTCTTCATGGTGCTCTCTAGATCTAATTTGGAAGAGGAATATATTTCTTATTCCTATTATTAGTTAAAGAAAACTTTAGTTTCAATATAAGACAGTTCTTTGAAAATTCCATTTAAAAGAATACAATATTTAGTCATAATTTGCGAAAACAATAATTTAATTCTTAATTAAACATATCAAATAAATAATTTTGAGTATATCCATAATAAAATTTAGATTAAATATGTATTACAAAAGAAAAAGAAACTTACATTATCTCTAACAGATCACACTGCTGGAAACTACTCATTTTAATTTTAAAGTTAGAAAAATAATTTTTTACATGAAGAGATTGAAGAAATATAAGTCATACCTATTGAATTATGCAATCCAATTTAAGAAATTTCTTTAAAATAAAAATCATTAATTTGAATAAAATATGCAATTATTATTTACTTTTCTCATTTAAATTTGAGCTGCTGCATTTTATTTAAATTAATTTAATTAAAATTCATTACACATTGAAAGGAGTTCAACAAAAATGAATGATATTTAAATATAATTCGCTGAACATCTCATCATAATAATAAAAATTCAAAATAAGGTTGAATTATTATTCCAAAAGTTACTAAAGAAACGGAGCTAAAACAAGATATGCTGTTAATTTTTTTTCCATATTCTCAAGCAAAGTACGAAATTTGGATCCCATGAATATTATTGATTATCTAATTAAATACATAAGTTTTCAAACAAATTTGTTTATGAACTCCGGATTCAATTTTACATGCTAGCACAAGATGGCGCCCTAATAAAAAATATCTGGAATAAATGAGATCCGTTTCTATTCTTTTAATTTCCACGTTAAGATATTTCGAATATTTGCTGCAGTTGCTATTGAAAGAAGAACATAAAATAAATTTTTTATACTATACATACTATAAATTATAAATAGTAAAAATGCAAAATAAATTTAATTTTGCAATAGAAAATAAAACTTAAAATATATAATGTAAGTACAGTTGTGCCATCTGTTATGTATTTATCAAACTAATTCATTTTGTGATATTTTTCATTTGAAAATTTTCAGCTTTTTATCTTGATCAAAACGTATTAAATACGCATTCTTTGCATAATAAGCATAAATTATTTTGTATAAGTGAATTCTAAATTTTAATTTTCTAATTCTAGGACTGGTACTTCCGAATTTGAATTCGTTAGATTATTTCACCTCTTTGCACACACAAAAAGATATATTTGTGCGAAATGAATTTTCAGCATTTTAATGCTTTTTTATTTAAATACTAAAAATATTAACTTTCTATTTCCTAAAAGATTTATATTATCAATACCTTTCTAGTGGAGAGAACTACAGTAAGAAAAAAAAAAAAAACTATAAATGGCCAGAAGTGGATTACTTTCAATTTAATTTTATAATTGGGATATTGACAATATATGTAAAAAATCAACACAGTACTATAGAGAAAGACGTTTTCTGATATTAACTGTCGTAACTTTTTAAAAAATTTTTTTATATTCAACTTTTTATTAGGATAAAAGCAATATATTATATGAGACAAAACTAAATTTAGTTTCCTGCTAATAAATTCCTATTTGTATTTAAAAAAAATTCATTATTAATGATATATTATATAATTATAAAAAAATGAAAGAAAATATAATATAAATTAGACAAGAATATTGAAACAAAAATAATTTATTCAGGAAAAAATCCTAATAATTAATTAATATTCACTTTTCTTAATAAATTTACCAAATTCATTTATGCATAAATTATCAGTTTTGCAAATGATTTCCATAAATTTTATTTAAAATATTCTTTATTCAATCAGCTTTAATCAGTTGCATATATAGAGTACACAATTTTTGCTTACGACTGTTTCTGTATTTTTCATGTAATAATTTTATATAGTTTAACACAAACTTTTTGATGAAGTGAAGAAACTACACTTTAGTTAAGACTATTATTTTATTACCATTGTATCATCGACCATCGGTATAATAAATAGTCTCAAATCAATGATTTCAATCAAGTTTCAAGAATGTTTTTGATATTCTGATGAATTTTATGAGATTAAAAAACTTTAGATTAGTAACTTGAATTAACAAAGAATATATATTTCTTCTTTAAGAAAACCCAATGAAGAAAAAATTATTTTTATATGTTACACTTTTATATGTAATGTTATGTATTTTTGAAATTCTTACTATTAATTCCTATTCTCTATATCACTCAAGATCAAATATTTTTTTTAAAACTTGTAGTGAATGATACTTGATGTTAGTACAGATTTTTCAAATACCACTGATTAACTGAATTTTAGTTTTATGTGGTAAAAAGATGCACTATTTTGTAGTGGTGCCATCTGTTAAATTTAACAGCTACTATCGACCTCTTAACATTTTTTTTATAAATTTTTTATTTTTATTATCTTGCAAATGAGTTTTAATTACTTCCTTTAAAAATTCAACTTTGTGATTTTGAAATAAATTTATGAGAGAGATATTAAGTATGTATATGAGAGAGAATGAAAATTTTTTTCTAATCACAAAAAATTGAATGAAAATTATTTATAAGGGACTTTTTGCAATATAGTATAATAAAAAAAAAAATTGACTCACGCTGACAAAGTGATAGAGCATCGGATTATAATCTTCAGGTTTTCGCGTCAAATATCGTCGAAACATAAAAATAATAGATGCAATAAATTAAACAGATTGGATTGACAAAATCGCGCGTCCTTTGCTTCACAAACAGAAAATACTAAATTTAATAAAATGTAACTAAAATAAAATTATTCTTAGTTATCTTAAGTCGGAACTGACTTTAATTTTTTTATAGATTTATTACTTGTATAAATACTAGTTTTTATTACTACTGTTACTACTATTATGCTTTAAATTATTTGGAAATAATTTATCAGCAGCGGCATTTCGTGATTTCGTTTGGAGAAATTTCAGAGTCAGAATTTGACCATAATGAGGAATGAATTCAATGTTTGAAAACACGCCAGCATGTGTGTATGTTGGAGGAAAGATTTCAGAAATGAAAATGGTAGCTAACGCTCGTTGTGACTTTTGAAACAAAAAATTACCAAACTGCAACTACTGTTGTAGGTCAAGTGGAGAAACGGAGTAGTTTTTTTCCTGGCTCTTGTGTATTACATTTATGATAACTTTACTACATTCACAAATTATATAATTTTTGTATTGCGTTTTAAATATGTATATATATTATCTTCTACAGCAGTCTTAAGCATCTGTAGCCAGATTGTGGAAGAAACGAAAAATTTGTTACAATAACATTATAATCAAAAGGTATGACTCAATTGCTAAGACGTATATGTGGTTTCTGTAAAGCTGCAAATGATGAAAGTTTTTCTTCTATCATTGTACTTTTAATATGAATTCTCAATCTTTTGGGACATGAAACGTATCGTTCACAACTGGCTAAAGTATTTGGCTTAATCAAAAAAATTTTAAACAATAAAGTTATTAGAGAAAATGTATTTTATGGATGTTTTCCACTAAAAAAAATTTAAGCCATTGTCGATATTATATAAACATTAAGTATTCCAATGAAAACACAGTAGCTAATAAAAAACATATGAAAATACAATTTTATTATAGAGGAATTCGCGATGTCACATGGAGCTGCATTGCTGTAGCGCGACAAATTCCTAAGCGCCACCTAGCGTGAGCACAGTTAGAACAAGCGTGAGATTAGCGACTAGGGAGACAAAAACTACAGGTATTTTTCTGGCTAGTGCCTATGAGAGTGTGTCCGTTAGCAGATTGCGATAAGACCATACATGGTTATAGATTTTATCACTGAATAAAACAGCTATAGCTGACACAGAAGATCCAATTTTGCTAGAGTTAGTTATAGAAATTACATATAGTTCAAACATTCTGCTTAGCTTGGTAAATATTTAGTGACGCAGAGAGAATGTAGAATAAATGGTGATAAAAATAGATAAGTCATGTTCTTTAAATCTTCTTTAAATTTTGTTAGGTATTGAATCTCCAATTTCATTTAGAAAAATACTATAATTTGATTTAGCTTCATATGGTGTGGATTTTTTCCCCCACCACCCAATTTATTCGTTATTTTGTTTCATCTTTTCATTTTTATTCCAGGGTAGGAATTTGTTTTCATAGAGTTCATACTTTATTGGAAAACACGTCACTTTTTGTAAAGAATCAGTTTCGGTAGAAGATTTATAAATAACTTCCTAAACTTTGATATCCTAACTTATAACTTCATTTATCAAGTGAAATAAAAAAATTCAAGTTAATAAGGACTTAAAGTTACATTTCCTTTGGCACTTTGAGGATCATTAGCAGGATCTCTCATGAATTATAGGCCAAATTATAGAATTTGAGAATCTTTGGATTACATAGTTTTTAAATCCATAAACATTCCTATCGAAAGTGAACTTGTGGATTTTCTTCAGAATCCACATGCATATTAGCACTTTCAACTTTATTAGAAGTTCATGATGAAAAAGTCCCCAATTGTCAAATATACTATTTAGAAAGTTGAAAGGGTGGAATGGATAGTTGCAACAAAATTATATTTGACAGCAGCTTTTCTTAGGAATTGGGAAAGGAAAAGCGTTTCCAGCCAATATGAGTTAAGAATCAGTTTGTGCCCTTCCGTGCTAGTAGCTTGGAGGCCTCACATATTGCGATGTCGCTTCTAATAATGAATGAAAAATTCTCCTTTCCTTGAAATCGTCAAACAAGTCTACATTTCTGGACTAGTACAAAAAAAAGTGTAATAAGCCAGAAAGAATAGCTCAAGAGCCATTCTTCCTGGTTTTCCCCTGACTGAAATGTCAACATTTTTTTTTCATTTGCTTTTCAAAATTAATTATTTCTTCATTTTAATCACTCAAAAATTTAGAGTGCGGTCACGCCCTCACTGTAATTTATACTTACTTTTATTATTAATGACTGATAAAAGCTAAGTTAAACATGAAAGTTTTCATTTTTCTTGCTTTAAGTGTTTTCATGATAGAAAGTATTTTCATAATTTTCTTCAAAGTAACAGTTAAAACATTTTTAAATACCCAATTTGCTCGTGTATAAGACGCATATTTTTCTTTGAAAATAGATTTGAAAAATGAGGTGTATCTTATACTGAGCTTTATTCTTCAATATTCAGTATTTGATTGCATTTGTTTCCGTGAAATTTCCTCATTTAGGATTTAAGTAGATTTTCTTACTTGGAATGTACAGCTAGGCAGAGTATGTAGCAATATCTGCTACCTTAAACAATCACAGCCGGGTTTGATTAAACTCTCATAATTTTGAAACTACTTTTAAGGCTGAAATTTTTATGGTTTAATTTTCTGAATTTGTTGGCAAGCTATAGCTCAAAACTACTGTTACTATTGATATAACATAGCATGCAAGTTAAATATGATTGAATAGGGTGAAGAACATGAAAACAGGCCAATAAAAAGACATTTCACTGAAAAAATTAGGGAAATGAAGGAACAATTTGTTGCATGAAGATTCAGATGCTAATTTAGAAGAAGTTTCAAGTGATTCTTCATTTAGCTTTGGAGATAGTGTCTGAATTTTGATGAAGAGTGTTATTTCCCAAATAGACTAGGTATTTGCAAAAGTATTATATATGCATTTACTTAATACTCTAGATTCATCAAAAGAAATAGTAATGAAATTTTATTCTTCAAATATATATACATAAAAAAGCTGGTGCATCTTATTGGGGGTGGGGTGCGTTTTATGCACCAGCAAGTATGGTACTTAAAAATGTTTAATCTATATATTTAACTAAGAGTCCAATAACAATTTTATTCTTACCTTAGAAAAAACTTGTAACAAAAAATTCCTTTTTAAATAATAAATCAAGAAAAGTAAAATGTATAAACGGAATTAAAGAAATATAAAAATTAAAAGTAACTTTAATAAATGTCAAATTAATTGTAAAAAAAAAAAAAAAAAAAAAAAAAAAAAACAATTGTTTAGTACTGTATTAAGTTTATTCAGAAATTTTATGGAACATTTATTCAATAACCGACTATATTTACTATTATTAAAAATTTTAAAAATTGGTGATAAATATAAATATTGGATAAGAAATTAACATCAACTAAAATATTAAGATATGTAAAAAAGATTTTCATAAATTAAATGTTCCTAGAAATTAAAAAGAAAATGAAAAAATTCAGAGATATTTGTAACAAAAATTTATTAAAAAGCAGGAAAAAAAATGCACATTGAATTACTACAAAAAACAACTTTATGAAAAAAATGATAAAGAAAAACAAAAGATCACAAGAAATACACTGCAAACATGATTCCCTAACATAAATACTAGATAGCTTACTGAGTTTTGAATGATAAAATTATAATGAAAAGACATTAAACAAAATTATAAATACTTTAATTTTAAAAATTTATTTTTTCACACATATAACATTTTATTATTATATTAAAGGAAATCATTACATAGATTTTAGCATATTATAAAATGATTCACTTTGGTAAAGTTAAATGTAACATAATTCTATCATTGAAAACTTTAATGTTTATGTAATATATACAAATAAATGTTGTATTATTTGTACATTTGTATAGAGCATAATATTTGTGTATCCATATCATTACTGGAAAAAATCAAATACAACCAGGAACTATATTAAAAGTTGGCTTTCCAAATGTTCAATAGATTTCAGCACTAAAAAAAAGAAAAGATTGAAAAAGAGAATTAATTTAAATTGTTGAACACATTGTTTATGCTTAATTTATTCCAGAAAATATTTCTACAACATTCATTTAATCTCAAAACAGTTACAACTTATAATTCTATTATAATCTTAATCATTTATTTATTAATCACTTCTGTTAATAACATGCATTTATTTAAAATAAAGAACTTACATATTTCTTTATATATTTTGTGAGTAGTTTGTTTATATAACAAAAATCTTAAATTTGAAAATCTAGGAATTGCTTGTTCTTATAAAATAATCATCTGTAACAATAAACCTTAAATATTTTGGCAACAACAAATTAAATAAGCATATGTTGATGTAATCTACATTACAGTAAATAAAATTTAACAATTATAAATATTACAAAATTTAACTTCATATTATTTCATATTTAAATTGAAAATTTACTATTACAAATTAAAAACCAAGAACTGCTACATATGATAGTTAATTTTTTATTACAAACTAAAATACTTCAGATTTGAATGAATACTCATTTATATATTTGAAAGAAACTATGAATAGTGACATTTCAAACTACTTTACATTAAAATTTATGTTTTTATAACATATTTTTAAATTCTAATTTGTAGAATCAAAAAAATTAAAAATAACCACTTATAAAATTAATAAACGTATAGAATTATACAGATATTTACAGATGAAAACCAGTTTATTTTTTCTCTTTTATTAATGATTTTTCCATGTTAATAATGAATAAGTTATACAAATATTAAAGTTCAAAAATCAGAACTTCTACAAATAATAAGTATTTTTTTACTGATATTACTCAGTTCTTATAAAATAACACTCATATAAAGTCCAATACATTATAACATGGATTAATCTGAAAACAAATAATTACATAATAAATAACAGAGAAACTGATTTACTCAAAGTAATTATTATGTCCTATGTTAAGCAAAACTGCTCTCCTTCTAACAAATCAATAAAATAAGGCATGCATGCAAATTCAGCAGTTATTATTTATTTTTAAAAATGAATGCACATTGAATCTGACATTTATGATTATTTTGATTATACAAGTCTGAGTTATAACATTAACACATAAATTTGAATATGTCCAATAATTCAAAATAATGAATATTGAAATAATGAATATTGTTATATAAAATTTCTTATTTGTACTCTTGTGTTATATAATAAATATTTCTTCTGTTATATATGTTATGATTTTTATCACATGTAACATTATTTAATATATAATTTGTAATTATTAAATTATAAATATTCACTAGTAAAACAGAAACATTAAAATGTTTGATCACTGCATACTTTAAAAAAACTTTATAGTATTTCTTTACCTCAATAACACAGCTTTCTCTGCTTTAATAAACATTAAATTCATATTTTGCACTTTGTCTTTTAGCGACCATATATGGCTTAAAATCTGGATGTCGCCGAGCATGTTTTAAAAGATGATCCTTCCTCATAAACCGCTTATCACATAAAGGGCAAAAATAATTTTTCTCTCCTGTATGAATACGCAGATGTCGATTAAAATCATCTTTACGAGTAAATCTTTTTCCACACTGTGTCCAGCTACATACTAATTGGGAGTTACCTGAAAATAAAAAATTGTTGTTGATATTTCCAAATAATTTGATAATGAATGATAAATTAAATAAATTTAGATATGTGAACAAAATAGGAAATAAAAAAAGTTAAAATTTGACAAAAAATAAAATATACAAGTTTTAAAAAATATCATTTAAATAACTTATTTTTAATTAAACAGAAACAGTTTCAATAAATTTTACTTTATGAAAAACCTTTTTTAATATAAAATTATTTCATTATATCGTATAAATAAATAATAAAAGCAAATTAAAGATAAGATAAAAGAACGGATTTGACATAAATAACACCATTACCATGCTTTCATTATTCATATTTCCTATAAAATCAAAACTAGTACTCATTCTATTAAGTAATTAAAAAGTTATTTTAATTAAATATTGATGAAAGTTTAAGACAGAAACAAAACTGATAATTTTTTTCTTTAGAAGTTAACCATGCCTTTATCAAAAGAATAAAGTTTGAAAAAAATAACCTAATATAGAAAACTGAAAAACAATAGTTAAGTATTTTAATCAAGTGGATAATAACTTCATTCCAAACTAGGATACAGTAAATATGCTTCAGTAAATTTCAATAATTTAAGTACTTAGTAGCAATTAATGATATTAAAATGTATATAATGTTTAAATTTAAGAATAAAAAAAATACATTATGATCCTAACAATTAATTATGTATTATAAAATTAAATATTGTAAGAATGTGCAGATCTGTGTAATATTATTGAAAAGTATAATACTTTTCAACAATATTCATCCACAGATTACTATTATTTTAATAGCCAAACATCAATATAAAAACATGGCCTTTGTGTAATAATTTTCTTCCCAGACTTCATAGAGGTTATGATTTATATCATTTATTATTCTCCTTGGAATCCGGACATATTTTCTGTTATAATTTTCAAATATTAAATTTTACTCCCATTAGAATGCAAAATTTTCTTGTTTTTGATACACCGTGACTAGTAACTTGCTTAAAACTAAATGAATTTCTTATATATTCCAGATACTGTTCAGATTTTTATCCAAATGTACAAGAAAAGTCTAATCATAGGCAAATATTTAAAATCAAATTTCAATGAACATCACAAAACTTTTTATAGTACATTAAAAAAAAAATAAATAAATAAAAATAAAAAAAATCAATAGCAGTTTTCTTCATATTTAAATGTAAAATAACTAAAAAAAGATCTGTTGTTTTGCAAATTTTTCTACTGTGATATTTATGATTTTTCAAAGTTAATCAATCTAAAAAAAATTTAACTTTTTTTCATTTGTTTGTCACTCAACCGTAATTTTTTGCACATGAGAACTAATAGAACTGGGACTTATGGTTTAAACCGGACTCTGAGCCACTACAAATATCCAAGCTCAAGATAGGATTTAACAAACAAATTATTGAATCCAAGCCAGCTGTACTAACTATTGGGCTAGCAGCTCAATAGTTAGTTATAATTTTTCTCTCATGTATGAATATGCAGACATCGATTAAAATCATCTTTACGAGTAAATCTTTTTCCACACTACACCCAGTTACATAATAATTGGGAAGCACCTAAAAAAAATATATACATATTATTGATATTTCCAATCAATTTGATGATGAATGATAAATTATTCAAATTTATATATGTTAACAAAATGGAAAATAAAATAATTTAAATTTGACAAATAGTAAAATATACAAATTTTAAAAATAACATCATTTAAATAACTTATTTTAATTAAATTGAAAAAATATCAATAAATTTGACTTTATGAGAAACATTCTTTAATATAAAATTATCTAATAAATAATAAAAGCAAATACAAGATAAAATAACACCATTACCATATTTTTATTAATCACATTTCAAACATTATCTCAACTAGTACTCATTTTTTCAATAATTAATGTTATTTTAATTAGAAATTGATGAAATAATATTTAATTAAATTTTTCTTTATAGGAGTTCCCTGGCTTTATCAAGAGAATTAGTAATTTTGAAAAAATAGCATAATATACAGAACTGAAAAACAATAGCTAAGCATTTCAATTAAGTGGATAACAATTTCAAATGAAACTAGGATACAGTGAATATGGTTCAGTAAATTTCAATAATTTAAGTACTTAGTAGTAATTAATGATATTAAAATGCATATAATGTTTAAATTTAAGAATCAAAGAAATACATTATGATGTTAACAATTAATTTTGTATTTAAAATATTGTAAGAATGTACAGATCTTTGTAATATCATTTAAAAGTATAATGCTTTTTTAACAATATTTATCTACAGATTATTATTATTTTAATAGCCTAATACCAATATAAAAACATAGTAATAATTTTGTGTAAAACATGGCAATAACTTTGTGTAATAATTTTCTTCCCAGACTTCATAGAGGTTATAATATATATCATTTCTTATTCTCATTGGAATCTGGCCATATTTTCTGTTATAATTTTCAAATATTAAATTTTACCCTATTACTAGGTAAAAGTTTCTTTCCTTTGAAACATCATGACTGTTGTTAATAACTAAATGGAATTTCTTATTTATTCCAGACACTGTTCAGATTTTTATCCAAGAAAAGTCTAATAGGTAAATATATAAAATCAAATTTCAATGAAAGTCACAAAACTTTTTAATGTAAACCCAAAAGAATCAATAAAAGTTTTTTTCATATTTAAATGCAAAATAAATAAAAAAGATGTTTATCGATTCAATTTGTGTTTTTGCAAGTTTTTCCACTGTGATGTTTACAATTTTTAGGAGTTAATCAATCTAAAAAATTCAATTTTTTTTTGTTTGTAATAAATCACTCAACAGTCATTTTCGTAGGAGGGCTAATTAGACTGGAACCTATGGTTTAAAAAGGACTCTGAACCACTACAAATATTCAAGCCCAAGATGGGATTTGAAAAAATGAACTATTGAACTGTGAAGAAAAGAGCACTAACTATTGGAGTACCTCTTGACCTACAAAATTTAAATAATCTTCATCAAGTCTGAAAGTTAATACATACATTTGTGAAACAAAATATTTGTATCGTTTAAAATTTTAAAACTACAATACAATTTTTTCATGTAATGCAATAAATACTTTTATCTTTTTTGAATTCAAAACATAGCTGAAAATTTTGCCAAGAATAAAGTTAATATATGATTTCAACTTAAATCTGAAATGTTAGACTTTTTAGCACTACTTATGTCTAAAAAAAGGTTTCATGATTTGTAAAAATAAATTTGATTGACTGATTTGGCATTCCACTATAGCATAAAATTTTGATGTCTCTAGTTAGTTATTAGCTTCTTTTAAATTCATATAATGATTATAACTCAAAGTAGTTTAAAATTACCAGCAAATAGTTGAGCATTTAATTTAAATCTAGCCTTTAACAATTTAAATACATAACTTTATATATTAGCATTTAGTTTCTAACAACTCATCAATAACAGAATTGAAGTTCAATAATATATTCATAAACAAAGAGCTAATGAAATGTGCAAAACAATAATGAAAAAAAAATTAAAAGCAATAGCAATAATTACCAAATTATAACGGAAAATAAATGTGAAATTTTACAAAAAATGCATTACCATTGAGTTTTTTAACCAAAATTTTAAATTTCATAATTATTACATATTGATAACTAATTTTTTAGAATATGACATTTGAGAATTGTAGACTTAATACATTATCTTATTTTTAAATCTTCAAATTTCAGTTTCATTGCTTTTTGTAAATATTTTTCAGAAAGATAATTAAGAAAGTTTCATTACTGAAATAATTATAAATTTATAAAGATGAAATAAATGTTGTAGAGTTATTTGAATAAAATTTTAAAGTAGTCTGTCTAAAAACTTAAGAATTTTCTAAGGAATTCTAAAGTTTTCATAATTTGTTTTCAATAAAAAAACAAATAAATTTATGGTATTTACAACATCAATTCCTACATCTCTTTACATTTTTTTGCGAGACTAAGAAATATAAGCAGTAACTTAACAAAATAATTAAGGTAAATCTTGAGAAATGTATAACAAGTTCAAGTACATAAATATTAAGAGAAAAAAAAGCTCCCCCAATAAAATAATTTTAAAACCAGTTTGGAATTCACAAAATGCAATAAATTTATTAAACAATAACATTTCTTTTATTGAAACATATAGTTGGAACATCTCTAAGAATAATAATTAGATTATATTTACCTTGTAATTATATAAAAGTGAATACACAACAATTTTTAAATAACACTTAAATTAAAAGTAAATAAGTTAAATAAAATAAGTATTATAATCTATAATATTTTTACTATACAAATAAGGGATTGGGTATAAAAAATAATAAAACCAAGTAAATATTTTGGGAGGACCTTTTTTTAGATACTTTTTAAAACAATGTTGTTAAATAAAAAAATGCTATTAATGTAATAGAATATAACAGGGTTTTATGTATCAGCAGGCAAGCCTGGCTTGAAAACTGGAAGAGAGCCAGCTTAATAAGTGGTGATTCTTTCAGACACTTCACAGGAAAAAAAAACTTTTTTTTTTTATATCCTATTTGGAAACCAAGTCAGTTTGTTTATTAGTCAAATGAGTTAGTTTATTGATACATGTAAATATCTTTTAGTATTGCACTCATTTAAATTTGAGTAGACACAAACCTGAAAGTAAGAAAAAAAGTTATTGTCCTATCCCATAAATTTAAATTTGCAATCATTATAAAAATGCACATAGTTAAGAATGGACAGAATAAAATCTAAAGAAATAAATGGTTAAATCCATGCTCATAATTAAATTTAAAAAATAAACAAGCACAAAAAATATACTTTTTAATAAATTTGAAATTGACTATGATATATAAACACCTTATTTTCATTAACTTTGTATTTTGTTAAATGAATTATAATATATATGCTTAGTAATAAACTATTTGAGAAAATAATGTAAATGTTGAAGATACTACAGCACTTATAATTTTACTTGCTTTTAAAGTCCTACAATCATCTCAGGTAAATATTTTACAGGCATTTAATTATAAAGAAGTGGACACAGTAATCATTTCTTTAATACAATAATTATAATAATTTTTTTTTATAAATAATTATAAAAACTGTATATCTGTAATACTTTTAAGAGAATGTTAAATTTTTTAAATTATAAAAACAGATAACAAATAAGGAAACAATTTGAGTTATAATATAATACCATAAAAAAGTAAGATGAAAGAACAATAAACTTCTTAATGTCATGCAGATAAATGTTTCTACAATGACCAAAATCATAAAGTCTTTAAAAATGGTACAAAATCAATTTAAAGAAAAAATATTTCAAAATAAAACTGGAAAAAATTAACTTTAAAAAATGTAATCTATAACATGAAATATTTGAATTACTCCCTCAGGGTTTGCATAATAAATAATTTAGTCAAATAAATATTTTGGTGTTTCTCCTCAGGAAATTTCGAAACCAATCTTATAATGTTAAAGAAAATAAGTTATTGATGTCTCAGAATAAAGCAATATACAATATTTGTATTAGTCAACTTAGGATTGGTTATATATATTATCAAACATTTTATAAGCTTTTTTATATACATGTTAAAATGAATTTGAATAAAGAAAAGGCTTATAATGAGATTGAATACAAGGCATTAATGTACACAACCAAGATTTTTCATTTTCTAATAAGAATTAAAATTCATGTATGCCTTATTAATTAGCAAGCAGGTTTGGGTATATAACTTCAAGACAATTAGCATAATGTATGTGATGATTCCTTCGCAGATAGAATTCCACAAAGATTAAGCAAAATAATTCTTCTTTTTTAATTTGTTAAATAGACAGCAGATAAATTTATCACAGCTTATAAACATTTCCCTCAGTATACTCATTTACATGCAAATGCACAATCACCTGAAAATTAAAAAAACAAGTTACTTTCATTTTTCATAAATTTATGTTTACAACTAATATAGAATTGAACACAACTAGAAAGACATAAAGAAAAAAAATGAATCATGAAGAAGTTTATAATAATTATGAATATAATTAAAATCAAAAAATGAATTGCAAGCATTAAATACACAGACATTTATATATACATATAAAATTTGCATATATGTCTATTCAATGCTTGCAATTTTTTTTTTTTGAATTTAATTAACATGAACTTGATCATAATTTATTTTTATTTATATATATACATAGATAGAGAAAATAACGAAAATTTTCGAGACATTTACTTAACACTCAAAACAAGTAACTTTTAGTAACACTTTATAGATTTTTGAGAATTTTTAAGGTTTACACAATTTTTTCATAAAAAAACTAATATACAGGCATATAATTATAAATGAATGAACACAACAGTCAATTCTTTAACAATGTAACAAAAATGAGCATGAAATAAGTTCTCAGTTCTGCCACCAAAGCAACTGTTGAAAATTTAATCATTTGCATGCCATACTCTGTTAACAAACAATAAATACCTTTCTTTTATTTAGTATCCAACATGTTAGAATTTTAATGACTAGCAGTGTGTGATAAATAAAATTAAAAAAGAAAATTGGAAAAAAAATGATACTAAAAATTAGATTGAACATTTAAAATAGGGGTGGACATTAAGGGGACTGCTATCAATCAAGATATTTTAAAGGAATCACCGATGCTAATTTCTATGGTTCGCAACTTAAAGATATAACATGATCGTTATTGAAAGTGATTAAAAAACAACAAAAAAATTTAATGTAGCTCATGGCCTAGAAAAGTGCCCACTTTTGATTTAAAGAAAATTATTTAAAACCAGACATTACAGATTAAATTTCTTTGCACATTGTATCAATATATTACTGAAACCCTGCAAATATGGGATTAAGAACTTAAATGTTATTTAAGGAAAAAAATAGATAGTTAAATTTTGCACTTTTTATTTATTCTTTAATAAAATTAATTAAATCATGCATTGGAAATAATTTTGATGCAGATAGAAAAGTAGATTGTAGAACTTTTGTCTCATAATTATTTAAAGCAAATAACAATTTGTTTATTATATTGTAACTACAGATATTTTTGCTTAGATCTGGAATGCATTTAACTTCTACCTAATCTGAATATTTATAATATAAAAGAGCATTTCATTGCTATATATATTATCTTTATGAAAATTTAATTTCAGTTTAATTATAAACTTCTGTGGCTGTAAAGATTCTAAAATAAAAACTGATGTAAAACTATTTTATATATTTCTCTAATAATTTAAGTTGGTCTTCAATCATAGACTTTTGCACAGCTTGTCCTTTTTGGACCTTGCGCTATAAAACCAACCAACCAATCAATCATAGACTAAACACATCATTAAATTATATAAGAAAACTACAACAAATTTAAGTCTATATCATTTATAGCGTAACTATACATTTTTATCAAGTATTCTTTATATCTATCAGACCTAAAATGAGGAAAGTTTAACAAAAATACATAATGCTAGTGCACCAAAGTTTCATCGTATCAAAGTGATTTTGAACTGTGTCTAATAAAACTATTCGTTAATGAGTTAATAAATATGAAATCAATTTATGCATCTATTTTTAGTAAGTGGATTAATTGAAATTTAAATAGGGCTTAGCATATCTTAATAACTTATGCTTCCTCATAAATTGTGCATTACAGACAAGACAAAAAAACTTTTTCTCACTCACATGTGTGTGAAGATGTAGATTAAGTCCAGCTCTGTAAGTAAATTACTCTCCACATTGTGGTCATACACATATTAATTGTGTATGACCACAGTGCTTCACCTAAAATTGAAATAATGTTTCAAGATCAGTAAACAAAATCAAAATTATTTAACTTAAAATATAAAAATAACAGTAAACAATGAAAGGAATATTATCTCAAAATTCATGTTTATAATTAAACACAACAATTAACTTATAATGAATATTAATCATTAAAAATTTTTGTAAAGGTCAAATGTTTCTATAATTAGGAGTTCTTAAATTTTCAATTTTGCAATTTGAATTTTGGATACTACAAAGCAAATGATAATGCAATTGGACTTACAATAAAAAGTTACTAAAGAAAATTTGTTTTTAATGATCAAAAAGTCCATGCCAGTTTTCAGATATGAATATTCAAACTAATAACTATGTAACAAATATTTCGGATAAAACATAACAATTGGAATAGATATTAATTTAAGAAAAGATTTATAAATGTAGAATTCACTATCAAATAAAATGTTGCAGTCAGGAACATTGTAAACAACTGCCTTTAAATAATAGTTAAAGCAATCACACAATTACTGTATACCAATTTCATGAAAATATTATTTATTTAAAAATTGTGCTTTTTATTTGATTTATTTTAAGTCAATGGGCTATTTGATTTGAATTCAACTAATATGGGTTTTATAAAAAGAAGTAATTAATATTTCAATACATTTAAAAGAAATAGATGACATTTCTTTTGTCAATAAACTGAATAAAGCATTTTTGTTATATGTAGTTTTAAAATGAGTAATTGGCACATTAATTATTTATATTGTAATTTTTTTTCTTGAAAAATGTTAATTTCTTTTACATAACTATATTTTTTAACATTAGACTCAAAATTTAATAATGTTTTTTCCTATGTACAACAAAAACTATCTCGAACTTGATTGAAACATAATTTCACTTGCTTCTGCAATGAACTTTTAGTTAGTTTTCTTTTTAAAGGAAATTTGGTAGTATTTACACTATTTGCGCTTTAAAAATTTTGACCATGCAAATACTTGATTATGCTAACTCTTTAATAATTGGTTTCAGTGAATTCCAGAATTGACAATTTAGTATTTTTAATCAAAATCTAGCTATGAAATAATATAAAATTTTGTTTTTATCTCCACTAACAGCTTTCAGAGCTTTAAATCTCAAAAGGAAAATATATTTTCAGATTTCCACAAGTGATGTCACAACCAATCCAATCACATTGTAGAACCCTAGTTACTTAAAGCGTATGTCAAACCTTGCACTGCATTTATATAGAGAGACATAAGACTGTATCAAACGATAGATTATTTTAACATTATGGATCCATAGGAAATTTAAGACTTAATTAAAAATTTTTTAAAATATTATTTTCAAAAGACGGAAATTCTTTCCCAGAATGGAAAAGTAGCATCCCTGTTGACAGCCCACAATATTTAGTAAATATTTTAGTTTAGAAGTACATATTAGGTCTATCAGAAAGTTTTGACCATTTTTAGAATCAAACAAAATAATATATTTCTCATACATTGAATAAACTTTGTTGAACCATTTAGTTGTCATCATTATTTATAACCTTTTGCCAATGTGATGGAAGTTTGTATACCCCATTTTTAAAAAATTCCTTACCCCTGAAGGCAAAAAATTGTATGGTATTAATTTACTTGGTACAATGGTATAATATTTTACTTCGCTTTTTGACACGTAAAAAATTTTTTAAGGACAAAAAAAGAATAAGAGGTTTAGTTTGTTTCTTGCTCACTGTTAATTTTTTTACACACGAATACTAATTAGATTAGGACCTATGGTTTAAAGTGGATTCTGTGAACCACTAAAAACCGGAAATGGGATTTGAACTCAGAAAGTTTTGAACTGAAGGCAAGAGCACTAACTCAGCTTATGATCATAATCATCTCAGCTTATGATCAGAGAGTGTTATGTCAGGAGAATATGATGGCCGCAGATTAATTTTTCAGAATAAGTCTGTCAATTTCTGACGAGTCCCCAAAGAAACATGTAGCTAGGAATTATAATGAAACAGTATGGTTTTATTTCTATTGAATTTTACTGACTCCATTTCCTTGTGAGTTTCTTGGAGAACTCTTTTTAAATTAGTCCATTGATAACAGAGTAGAATTCCAAACTTAACGTTTTGTTTGATTTCAATAGCTCAAAATGTATTGGTTCTGGAATGTCCCACCATATTCACAGCATTCTTGTGTTCAAGCTCAACAATGGTTTAGTGATGGAGATGGTAGGTTTAATTGGCTTACATTATTCCTTTCCTTATGTTTCATAGGTCAACCATTTTTTATCCCCAATAATTAATCGATCCAAGAAGGGTTTATTTCTGTACGATGAAAGCAGTAAACCATGGATAAACGTGTGTCTCACTTAAAACTATTAAGAATAATCACTTTAGTTTATTTTGTAGTCAGAATATATATACATTCAATGAGAAAAAAGTAGAACTAATTTTCAGCCAAATGAATAGCATATATTTATTGAAATTATTTTAACTAGATAAGACAGAGCTTTCTGGTATATCTAATATTTTCTAGAGGTGATTTTATGAGATAGGAATTCATTTAATGGAATTATAAATAATATCAAAAGACAGTATCAAAAAAAAAAGTCTCCCTCTGTGCATATTTTTTATTTATTCTTAAGGGTGAAAAAGTCAATTATAAGGAATTTAAACAGCAAGTGACTGACTTGATAATAAAAATTCAAAGAGAATGTAATTGCTGCAGTTTCCAGATTTAAACTCAGTCCAACATATTTTTCAAAAATAACACTTTGAAACATAGCTCGAAGTGCTCTCAGATAAAAGAACAACTATTGCCTTCTGACATCATTGAACACTTATTAATCTTAATTTTTTTTATCTTAAAAGATCAGATTAAATTTATGAATACTCGAGGGAAAGTTAGCAGTTTATAATATATTGCTGAACATTTTTTTAACTGAAAAGGAAACATAACTGTAAAGCCAATGAGAAAAAAAATTTGTAGTATCTGTTCCTTTTTGATACCATACTCACAAAACAAATTGGAATAGCCATATGCAAATTGACAAATATTTAGAAAAAACTGTAAAAATCTCAATTAAGTATATTGTAATGTGAAATGCAGACTATTTTTATTGATAGTTATTAATAAATTTACATTGTAATTTATGATCCGTTCTTATTGGAAATCAATGCATATTTAAAACAAAAAAATTCCCTATCTATCCATACACATTAGTGTGTAATACAAAGCTTGTATTTTGCAAAACACCCTGGAGAGTCTTTCTTATATAGACCAATATCTCACCAAACTTCTTTTTCGCGATTCTCGAGACCATATGAGAGCCTTCACTTTTCCACATGGTCAAAACATATTCCCTGAATGCAACTGGTGTTCAGCTGACATGGCATCCCCTGCACATATTTTGGTTTGTTCTGGTTTTACCAAAGATGAAGTCCTTCGGGACCCTTAACTGTTTTTAGACATTTTTGAATTCATGGGAAGTGTCTAGCTCTGCTAGGCGATCCCGAGATTAGGAACAACACAAATCTTAAAATTAAGCCATCTCAAATTTACTTATGAATATAATTAATAATATCTATAAATTAAAATATTAAAGCCAATCATTTTTTAGTTTGACATAAGTTTCTATAACTTTCTATTTTGTAGTATCTTTTTTTTTCTCATTCATTATACCTTACATTTATAAATTAGACAATAATTTGTACAAGTCAAAAATATAGTTTAAAGGAGAAAACAATTTATTTTCATACCTAAAAGAATTATAATAAAAACAAAGATTTTAATATTCACAATTCTTTTTCATCAACAAAAAAATTAAAATGATGAAAAGAGAAAATATTTTCTTCTTGATTATAAACTTCTATATATGAGATGTATTTTTGTCATAACTTTCATTACGAGAGAAGATTATTTAGTATATTAAATAATAAATTAGTCTGCATTAGAAATTATATAATGAGTTATGTAGGATGAATGATTTACTCGTTTTTATAAGTAAATTAGGAATTGATTTTAATTATACTGAGAAACATAAGAATATTTACTTTTTTATCTGGATAAAATGTGATTACAGAAAATATTTTTTTAATTATAGCTGTTCAAAAATATTAAATTCATATATGAAGCAGTTGAATGTTACATTTCAGTAAGATGCTTTTTGGCTACATACATATAATGTAGCAAATTTCTTACAGTGAAATATGAAAAAGTAGGCATGTGAATTAATATCAAATGAATCTTAATGTGTTTAATTACAAAGAAAACATTCCCTAAAACAAGGATGAGCAAACTTTGCTGGCTTACAAATTACTTTTAATTTTTCTGGTTAACACCTTCAATGATGACTTATTGGAGTTGACGAAGGTTGAGGATATAAAATTTAACATCAGTGATCACCTCAAAATGTCTTGGTGGTGCAACGATCGATCGTGTTCCCTTTAATGCCCACCCAAGCCTTACAAAAAATAGTAGACATTTAATTTAAAAAAAGTAACATTTTATTTCTGATTTTAACAATACTTTTTATATTAAGCAAATATTTCAAAAACATAGTTTTATTGAAACCCACAGAATTGAAGTAACAAAATATTTAATAAAACTTAAAAATTAACTTTTAACAATCAGTTACAATATATTAATTTAATGATTTTATAGCATCACTGGATAGATCAAGAAAAGTTGTATTATTTAAGTATGAAATTTTGGAAATATTTTGAATTTTTTTTTTCAAAAAATCTTACTAGAAAAAATAATTTGCAATATAAATTCATGTGGTATTAATATATGAAAATATGGATATAAATTTTTCAAAAAATTTATTTTTGAAGAAGCTAATCAATTTTATGAAGTAAATAATTCCGATTCATACTTGATATATTTATTTTGTGCTTGAAGTTTTTTTAAAAAATTTTATTTTGTACTTGACAGACACTAATACTTCAATTAAAAAGTTTTGAATAATTTTTGAATTATAGATTCAACTGACCTAGTTTGTGTTCTAACTTTGAAATAATAATTTGCTTAATCAAATTTGGAATTGCATTATTTATCAAATACATAAAAACTGACCCCAATCAAAAATAATATGAGGCATATTTTTAAGGATAACAAATGGTATAATTTATTTTTGATCTTGGACATATTTATTTTGTAATGAAAGAAAGCAAAATAGGTTTCCACTAAGCAATATTTAAGTAAACTATATTTAAAAATTTTAAAAATTGAAGACATAATTTAAAAATTAAGTTTTACTTTCTCATGATTTAAATATTTTCATGATAAATATGCACAAAAAATTCAACATTACGAACTATAGTTATATATATTTGAAAGTAAATATAATAATAATAAAATTTTACATTAATTGACAAAATAATTTGCATTTAATCTTACGTTAAAACACATTAGATACGTTTTCATAACAATTATAAAAAGAAACACAAAGTTATTAAGCAGTACTATTTTTTAAATGGACTTTATTTAAAGAAATATGAAGATATACATTTGTGTAAGCAGAATAATTAACAGCATCCACAAAAGCTAATATGTTGAAAAATATACATCTGACTATTTTATCGAGCGACAAATTTGTACTTTTCACAAAAAGAGTATTTATTTAATGTAATTATTAAAAATTGACAAGTTTAACAATGTGCTAATAATTTGCTTTTAAAAAGTTCTGAGGAAAATAGATGCTAATATGATTGTCCAAATTATGCAGCAGAGAATGGCTAATTTAACATTGAATTGAATTATATATATCTTTTATTTGTAGTGTGAATGAATCATACATACTTACATCATACAAAAATATATATATTTACACACATATGCATACTTTAACAGCTAAAACAGCATATTAAAGGACAATTCCCACAATATATATGGAATTAAATTCATAGTGTCTATGAATACTGCTATTTTTTTTTCTCATACATTAACTTTCTTGGTTACAATATCTGATATAATTTACAAATACTTCAAATGTGAAGAATTGTTAAACTATAAATTTGAAGTTTTAGTCTTACTGCATTCACTTTGTTACCTTACTGATATTATAAAGTAAAAGTTCAAAATATAATGATAAAGTAATCTCCTAATTTAAATTAAAACAGGTTTATGAAATCATTAATATTGCTTAACAATGAGATTAAATAAAAAGTACAAAAACAAGTCTTCATGAAAATGTGAGTCATAATTTAATAAAAAAAAATTTAAAACATTAATATAGAATTGAAATATTATCCAACCTTTCTGTTTTACTTTTTATAGCATAAAATTATTTATTCAATCGATCAAGCTGAAGAAATATTTTCAATAAAACATTTTTAATAAATGCAAAAAGGTAATTTTTTATAAAATTGAATGAAACAGATAAAAAAATTAATGAAGAGGAAATAATTTTTTTCTTTTTTAAAAATTCATTAAAACACAGCAAAGTGTTTTATACTATTATCAAAAAAAAATGAAAGACAGATATTGAAAAAATTTTGATACTAATCATTCATTAAAAAAGTAACTTCATATTCATATCAATTCACGGAAATAAGAAAAATATTATTGATTTATTATAAATATTTTAAGTATAAAGTAGTGGGAAAGCAGAGTTTGAATTTTGAATATACTTACAAATTTTATACAGATAATTTTTTAGAGTTAAAACAAACCAAAAATAAAAATTTATTCAGAATAAGAATATTGCAAATATTTCATAAAAATCGCAGCTACTAAGTTGACATAAGTCTGAATAAATAAATTGACATTTTTAAAATTACTGAATGATTGTAAAAGATAAGACTTTTTTCACAAGGAAGAATTTCAAATACAAGAAGTACTCAGTGCCTATTACTCTTATATGCATTATCTCTGTGCATAAAAGCAAACATTTTCAAACTTAAGTTCATATTGATTTTACCTATACAACCAATTAAAGACTTACTGACATCAAATGGATCTATATATTTACAGATCATAAATACATTTGTCAAAACTTTTTCAAATGTATTTATAATGAATACTGGCTATAATTTAAATTAGTCTTTTTTGAATAAATTTTTTTTAACTTTAAATCAAAAGCTGTAAATTATGTGCATTGAAGTTTTATATCTACAAAAAAACCATTGTATGAACAACTAGAAAATTGAACAAAAAAAGGGAAAATTACTAATTACATATCAATTGACAAACATTTTTGGAATTATACATGATGTATGATTCAATGAATAATGAATAACAAAACTTAACAAATTGTTCTCCTTAATTTAAATACTTTTAAACCCCCCAAAAAATTAAATACTTAAAAAATTCAATTATATAAAATTTTACTAAAGTTTAAAAATACAAACATAATTGCATCCTTGTTTGTTTCATTATGATTTCTAATTGAAATATGGGAATCTATTTAACATTTCATTTGATTTTTTGCTGCTTTCAACAAAGAGCTGACATTTAATTTTAAAATCCTTTACACTCTTATATCAGATTGAGCTAAAACATTTATTCTGACTTACATGGTAAAAAAGTTCCAATATGCAAACATTTTTTAAATTAGAGTTAAATTAAAAATGTTACTAGATAAGATATTATATACTCAAACTTTCTTTGGTGAACAATGATTTATGTAGAGGAAGTATTTAAGTATTTAAACTTGTAGTATTTTGCCTTCAGCAAATCAAATAATGAAAATTAACTTTGAAAATGTATAATAATGCATAAATTGAATGATTTTAAGACACTAATCTTCTGAAGTTCCAAATAATAAAAAAGGAAGCCTGCATATAAAAAAAAAATGGAATTAAATAATGTATTTATAAGATTTGTCAAAATAAAAAAAATAAATAAAAAAAAAAGTCTCTCTTACATACATAAGAATTAATACTTAAGTCAGCCTAATTGAGAGATTGATAAATTTAAATAAATTTTTTAATATATAAGTATAAAGGAATAGTTAAATTAAAAATCTAAAATATTCCATCAACATTAAAAATCTAAAATACTGCAGAATTTGAGTAATTCAAATTAATTAGGTATGTATTTCCAAAATAAGTCAGCGTGTAAAAATTCTAACGCTTAATCAAAGTAAAATATTAGTTTTAATTTCTTACAAATGATAGAATTTTATCAGCAGTAAAATATTAAAATTTTT
>JAPDSC010069646.1:215546-242936 GCA_026290005.1 Latrodectus geometricus
AAAAATTTTAATATAAAATTACACTATAAGAAAACCTACAGAACATAATCAAAATAAGCATAATAATGTAAATAAGAAATATACAAATGATAATAATATTAAGAGTTAAATAAATATAATATACAACTAATTTAGAAGTATGGTTTTAAATTTAAAAAAAAAAAAAAATTAGTTCATAAAAGTATATTTCTATTTTTTTAAAATCAATCAGGAGTCATGTCACAAGAAATATTAACTTGAAATATAAATATTAAGTAGTTTAAGCTTTTTTTTATTGAAACTTTCAGGCACATGAAAAGGGAACATAAATTTATTTTTAAATAAGATTTGCAGTAAGTGATTACTGATGAAATATTATACAGATGCTTAAGTAAGCAAGATTATTTAGATATATATATATATAAATGATGAATATAATGTGCTTATAATTTAAATAAGACTTTATTCAGTCACAAAGCAAAAAGACTGAATTATAACATTTGTGGTAAGACTATTACAAAAAGTTGAACAATTCCAACAAGACAAAGTTCTTCATCCTTTCTATGGTTTAATTCAAAACTTCTCTAACAAACAGCACAACCAACTTTACAAGCTTTCGTTTGGGCACATTCTAAAATAAGAAATATATGTGATGTTAATGTGTCTGAGCACTGCATAGTTCTGAAGCATCAGATGTTCCAGTGCTCTCAGTAACAGATCCAGCTTTTTTTATAGGTTGATAAGTTTTAAAATCAACTGGAGAGCTTCGTTTCTTGGTAAGCATGTGGGGCTTGAAATTTGGGTGGCGTCGAGCATGTTTTGTAAGGTGATCACTCCTCATAAATCGAGCCTCACAAAGAGGGCAAGAAAACTTTTTCTCCCCTGTATGTGTGCGTATATGTCGTGCAAGTTCATCTGAACGGGCAAATCTTTTCCCACACTGTTGCCAGTTACATGCAAATGGACGTTCACCTAAAAGTAAGAAAAATAAAGGATTAATGTTTACATTTTCCAGCAGTTTAAAATGAAGGGAATATTAGATATTTTTGTTTTAAAAGAAAAGCAAAAATCAGGTCAATCAAATAATCAAAAAATTATGAAGATATATATTTTTTCCAAAATTTTTTCAGTTACTAAGACGTATTCAAATCATAAATAAATTAAAACAATTAATTTTTTAAAAATATTTTAAAATTTTACAGACTTTAATTAATAACTTATTTAAAAATTTGACATTCCATACATAATTACAAAAAGTGAAATGTTTTTTAAACTTACTTTCTTGGAGAATGTTTTCAAATACGAAGCAAATATTATGTAAAAAAATCATTGATCCATTAAAAAATTAAACGAGCAAATTATTTAAAATGTACATTTTTTTGTATTTTATTACTAAAGTTATCAGTTGGTTATTTCTTTTTCTTAAATATAATATTCTTTTACAGAATTATAGACTTTATACTTTTATAGAATAAAAGTATTAAGTCTATAATTCTATAAAAGACTTAACATTAATTTTATTTTTAGTCATTATAGAACTATAATAAGTTTAAGGATGTTGTAATTTTATCTAATATAAGGGAACTTCAATTCATTTTTTAGTTCTGTTAAACAAAACTATATTGTAGTATAAAAAATAAGATAATGAAAGCTTTTTCTAATTCAAATTTTAAT
This sequence comes from Latrodectus geometricus, assembly GCA_026290005.1. Classification (NCBI taxonomy): domain Eukaryota; kingdom Metazoa; phylum Arthropoda; class Arachnida; order Araneae; family Theridiidae; genus Latrodectus; species Latrodectus geometricus. The sequence continues at coordinate 217,200 of JAPDSC010069646.1, forward strand.
TTTTTCTTTCACCAGTACATTATAAAATAACAGACAATACATACTTGATTTGGAAGAAAATTTTCTATTACTCTGCATAAGTAGGTGTTGTGAATAAAAGAAATTAAATCCTATATAAAATATCATTTTTAGTTTTATGGATTTCGCATGTCATGCATCAGAATAAAAACAAGTTTTAAGTATTAAAAGTGTAATCTTCATGCATGTTTAATGTAACAATAAAATGCACATATAGTCCGATTTTTTGATTAAGTAAAATTACAAAGATATATGCAATTAATTTTTCAGCTCAATAGCTTACTAATAGACCAAAAATTTATTCTTAGTATTTCATATCAATCCTTTAATATGTATGCATGAAAGTTTACATTGATTTATAAGTTCTTTAATATCTTACAAGCCTAAGCAAATGTACACAAGAATTTTAAATTTCAAATAATATGGGCCAAGAATATAGACATGAAATTATTTCAATGCATTTCTGTTACAATATTTTTCTTGAACTAAATTTTTCAACGTAGAAACTTGCTTGCAAAACATTTTTTAAACCAAATTCTTTATTTTGTAATAATTTGTGTCATATTCTAAAGTTGAAAACATAAATGGGATAAGAGCCAGTACAAGAATTTTATTTTCTTAAATTTACAGCATTTAAATTACCAATATTAAATGCAAAAAATGGCAACTGAATATGAGAAGCCTGAAATTTCACATTTTGATAATTTAAATAAATTTTAGTTAGACAGAGCATTGTATGTAAATTAATTCGTATATTGACATATGAATTGAATATTTTTATAAAATCATATTCTTCAATAATGTGTTATGCACATAGATTTTTGAAACTTATACTGTAAAGAAGTATTTCAACTAGGAAAGATTTTCCAGTTATAAATAATTTTCATTCAGATTTAAATATTTACAATCAATTAAAAGTTATAAAATTCACCTTCTCAACAGCCTTAGAGAAAACGTCATCAGTGCAAACTAAATGTTGAACTGTGGCATTCATAAAAATAGATTTGTTACAATGATTCTTCTTATTTATTTTCAATAGGTGTCAGATTAACTTACTGCCTAATTCTTAACTAAAAAACCCATTGAATAAATACGGTTATAATATCGCGTACTTTTCATCCAGGTAATTAAAACTAACCTATGATCGCTCATTCTTCTCTCGCCAACGTAATTCCCTTTAATAATAAACAATATGAAATCTCACACTTTATTTTGATGAAGAATGTGCCTAAAATCGTTACTCCAAAATTGTATAACTTAGATATACGTCGAACTCTTAATAAGTCGTAGGATAGCTTCGACAGTTCATCTTACAAATGTTTGCTTTTATTTAAAATATTAAATTAAAAAAATATCAACCACATTGTTCGAATATTTAAAATTAAGGTATTAAGAAGATGTTGGTAAATCAAATTTTAGTTTAAAAAAAATCGATGAATAAAGAGTTTATATTTCCACATTTTCTTCGTATTCTGCTGGCATTTTTTAAGTGCTACACTTTTCGAAAATATCAACTTACTAACATATCCGGAATTAAATACGGTACCATAAAAGTAGATTTTTAAAAAAATGATCTGATAAAACAACCCATAACAAAAGTCAATATATTGAGACTACAAAATTTTTCTCTATTTTAAAATATCAGCAGAAGAAATGAAGGTTTGTGAAAAAATTAGCATTTAGATATGCGCATTAATGTATATAGTAAGACGAAAAAAGAAAATCAACCATTTAGTAACTGTACGAAATATGAACAAATTTTATTTTGATTCCCAAAGTAGCTAAATTTTTATAGTTAAAGAAAAAACAAATTTCGATTCTATCCGAAAATTATTCAAATTTTGACCACAATATTACGCAAAATTTAATAGATTCAAATAGATAAAGCAAACCAACTCTACAATGTTATATTTACACACGGAAATGTTGTTTCTTCCTTTACGGAATACATGACACGGAACGGATTTTCAGTAGCAATATTACTCATACCGACACGCCTCATTTAGACAAAAAAACAAGGTCCAAAAATACACCTATCTGATTCATCCAAATATGTGAAACCAATGGTTGACAAAAGTACATAGTCTTTACAGATTTTGATCAAAATATTCGAGATAAATTCATCGAAAGCTTTATAGAAAGACGCAGAAATGAAACACCTTTTTAAGATAAAATCTAAATATAGCAGATAAGTGATACATTAATTGGATTTTAGTAATCTGGGTAGTTGCGGAATGATTGAATACATATACTTTAATAATTGTAAAAACTGTTTTTAAAATGAATTGTTATAACACAAACAATAAATCATATACATATTTTATAATAAATACAGCTGACAAATGAAAAATTGAATATATAATATTTCATATGTCCGCTGTTTCAAATAAATTGTTTTAATATAAAGAAATAACAAATTTGAATATTTATATTTAAAATCGCAAAATATTCTCTCTCTTTATTCAAATTAAGCTTGTTTTAATTAGTGATTTTTAACTTTTAGTTCTTAATATACATATATAGATTATATATATATATAAACATGGATTGCGCTTGGTTACAATCAAAATTTTCTTTTTCTACTCATTAAAATAATTAAGCTGACTTTAAACTCATAAATTAAATGAGTGAAACAAAAGAAAAATATATAATAAAAAAAGTGCACTTTTTTTTCTTAAGTGGAAAATAGCTAAATGCGGAAGGATAATTTTTCCTGGAGCAACAATTGAAAAAAATCAAGAACGATAAAATCAGTCACTTCCTCAGCATTCAAACGATTTCATTGTTTGTATTCTGAGTGCATCAACGATGCGCTTCTAAACTTCCTAGTTGACGGATAAAAAAAATCCCATCGTCCGGAACCAAAAGATAACGACTGTGATAGATCATACACAAGAGTGATATAGAAAAAACATACATAGAATTGGCAGAATGCTATGCAATATATACTAAAAAGATTTAATTAAATATCAATTTTACAAAAATAATAAACTTAAAAAATAATAATATTTCATTAAGTCCAATTCAAAAGTCGCGCATGCATTCCCAAAATAATAATTTGAATTGAAAAATATTGTTGGTTCATTTAAGAAAATAAGATATTAGGTGGTAAAAAATGAGATATTGGATATAGTTAAAATGTGATTTTAGAATTCAAAGCTAATTGGATTAGTTTTCTACTTCTTACTATGATAAATTTAAGGTGAAAATTTAAAATTTTTTTCAAAAGATAAAAATCAAATCATTCATTTCCAATAAAAAACATTAAAAAAATATACAGGTTATTGCAATATACAAACTGAAAATGAAGCATAATTGACAAATTTTTCTTTGTCACAATAGCAACTTTTATTACGGATCATATTTAATAATGATTTTTAATTTTTCATTAAACTACAGTAAATTAGCACATGTTTAGAATTTTAATCAAAAATTTAGTTTATATTTCAATTAAACATTAAAAGCTATCAATCACAAACATTTATTTAAAGGCCCATGGAATCACTGCGATTATTAGGCGAGTATCTGAATTTAAACGCGAAAATATTATGGCACAATGCACCAGTCTTCAAGTGGAAGAAATAAAAGAATCGGGCGATCACCTGCGAGCAACAGCTGCGCGATGTGTGTGTGTGACCTTGGCCGCACCCTCCAAAATAAGAAGGGAATAGAAAATCTGCTCACGGCGAAGGTTCCTAGTTCTGAAGTCAGGTAGGACAAATTAGTTCGCTGTCGCGCGCACGCAGCGGGTCATCCCAGTTTAAAAAGACTCCTCCAAAACAAAAAGATGCTCCGTTAGGCGATAGATTTTATCACATAACAAATTACTTTTCCAGTGAAGCAGCTGCCAATGGCGCAAATGTTAACGTCGGGAAAGATTTAGAAACGAAATTGATTTTATCATTAACTCGAATATCAATAATTTATGCAATTGTTCAAGTAGGAGAAATATTGTAACTCAATCAATGTTCAGAACCTTGAATTCAGTAAGTTGTTATAGCAACTCAGAAGCTGGATTTTGATACACATTAATATAAAAATTCTCTATTGTTTAAATCTATGTGTTTCCAACATTGTTGATATAAGAGCTCTTACAATGCATTTAATTTTAATTTTTTCATAAGCTTTTCTCTCTTTTGTACCCTAAGTTCTTTATTTTTCATAATCAAATCAAACAAAATACAAGTAATAAGTAATTATTTTTAATACAAACTATGCTGTTATGATATTAAATATTATCGAAGACATTAGAAAGACAATTAAAATTTTTCTTAAATTGATGAATAAATATATGGTATTTATAGCAGAAAAGGCGCAATTATATATTTTTAAAGAAATTGTCTGAACTCATTTAATTTCCTTCAAATCTCTTCACAGAGAAATTATAAAGATTAATTAAAAGGTGCACAAAATAACTCTATATTTAAACAATCCCAAAAAATAAATATATATAATGAGATTTTATATAAATACTTAATAAAATCTATACTTTGAGGAAATTTAATGTCCTCATCCTAAATACAAGAGACATTGAATTCACTTTTCAAATGCAATTATGGTGTTTCAGTTTTATGTTGTGAATACAGCCAGCCTCTTCTCTCGGTATCCTCCAAAAATATGCTTATTTGTCGAGAGGAGCTATTTTGGGCAGCTTTAATGGGAGATTACGAAACGGGAAAAGCTTAAAGATAATTTAGGGTATTTACCCCACTTCCCTGCGACACTGATAATTACAGCACACCTCCGATGACGTCAACCTTTGAAGACCGCCAAGCAAGAAAAGGGCAAACTACAGTTGAAATTAAACTGTCTAATCAATCAACCAGTAAAGTTTTTCAATTAGCATAAATCAATTAAATACATCTGTTGTGATAAAGAAATGTTTTAAAAGATGTACTCCATAAAAAAACATCATAATTTAAGCAACTTTCTTTTTCTCTCAGTGAAAAAAATATATAATAAATTTATTTACGAAATCATCACTATTTTAACATGCCTTAAATTTATGGAATGTACTGTAATAAACGTGATTTTGTAAAAGTAAACATTTTTTATTTATTTTAAAAAGAGAAAACTTTGATGGGAAATTCATAAAAATTTTAAAAATAATAAGTCTCATCTCACATTACTTACTACGCGTAAAATATATTTGATACAATTTCTCACATATGATTTCAAGTTTTTATCTTCAGGTGGCATATTTAACTAAAAATTATGTCCAAAGAAAGTTTTCCTTTTTTTCTTAATTTCGTTTTTAATGACATTTAACTCAATGAAATAGAATTTAATAATTTTACTTAAACATTCATTTAATAAAACTTATATTATTATTTGAACGAATTCCACAAACTTTTACACGACGAAATGAACACTTTAAAAGCCAGAAGAACCATTTTAGAATTCGCTAATTATAGTAAAGTATATTTCTCCAAAGCTTTTCAAATAATGGGTAGTATTTTGGAAAGCACAGAAACTGGAAAAACTCTCCAGCACGCACTCTTAAGGAAGTGCGTACAAAAGATAGATGCGCAACATCTTTCGGTACTTAACAGTGGCTGGAATCGAAATGAACTTTAAGCTCTGAAGAGGTTTATCCTACCACGAGGCATTGGATAACTTTAATTCAACAAGCTACCAATAACTGTGAAAATTCACGTAATTATTTTAAATGAACTTTATATTACAAATACGTTTATGCATTCGGGTAGTAAGTTACAGCAAAAAATTGAAAAACTAGTAGCACTATAAAATATTGTTTCCATTAATTTCTGTTTAACTACTTTTAATTTAATTCTTATGAATTAATGTTTTAATATTTAGGTTTAAAATAAAATAATCTAACCAAAAAATTGATTTTAATAATTTTATTTTTCTTAAACATTTATTAAAATAATGAAAACAAAAACCGGTTATTAAATTCGGATTAACCAGTCTACAGTATTACAATATTTTACAGAGACACGCATTTAAAAAATAAATAGCAGAGATTAAAATGAACGTCGAAAACTTTATAAACTAAATATATTTCATATGAATTAGATAATAATTTGATACAAAAAAATTTTCATGAAAATGGCACCATTTTGTACAAGGAAAACTGATATAATCAATGTTTCATTAGAATTCCAAAAACAGCTGTTGGCTGAAGCGGAAACGCCCCTCCCACGAACTGACCTTGAAATTGCAAGTGGATTCAGCAAGATTACAGTGTAAATGTAGGCTCATTTAAGAAAAATAAACGAAGCCTTTTTCCTATATAACTTCTAACTGCTGAGCAGAATCAATTTTTCTAAATTTGAAACTCGAATTGAAAATGTTAACTTAATGAAAAAATACTAACCACAATGAACAAGAAGTTAGAGGTCAGCTTCATTTATTAAAAGAAATACAAGAAGTTTAAGAGCTAATAATTTTTGCAAACTTTCAAACAATCAAAGCTCTGAATACAAAGAAAAGCTTTTTTTCTGACAGCATACATTCGTTGTGTTTTATTATCAAGGCATATCTTTGCATTTAAGACAGTTGCATTGAAACACTGTTTCTTGTTTTACTTTTTTTAATGATTTAGTTACTAAAGATTTGAAGATCTATAGAGGAAGAGAAATTAGTTTTTGCTTTGCTTGATGCGAAGATAATGCTTCTAAACACTGAAAAATTGTGGGACAATATTTTATATGGAATGGAAGACTTAATTATTGATATTTCGTAACATATTACTCTACTATAAAATCTTTCTATATTCACATGTAAATGTACAATATCTCGCCAATAAATACTAAATAGAAGACTCAGTACTTAGACTAAATATATAAGAAAGCATACCAAAATCGACTAAAGCAAAAAGTGAAGTCAAGCCATAAAATAAGCAAAATAAGAGAGAGTAAGTTTTTTTTTAAATATCCTTTTACAGTCTTAATAAACGAACGTTAAAAGTGAATAAAATGTCTGATTTTATATAAATTAGATTAGTAAAAAAACTTCAAAATTTCATATTACTAGGTCAAAATTATTAAATTATTTTTGATTTCTTTGATTTGTAAAATATATATATATATATATATATATATATATATATATATATATATAAGGAATTTCAGAGGAGAGGAGAAAGACAGCCTTATTAAAAAATCTATTTATTTTCCTTAATTTTTTACATTTCTATCGCGAATGAGAGACTGACATAATTTTGAGGTAAATATACCTCAAAATCAAAAACTGTGGTACCTAAAAAAAAAAAAAAAAAAAAAAAACTAAGAACTGATAATTGATAATAGCATTCCTATCTGTGATACGCGATTATAATCCGTATTGATCACCAAAAAACATAATGCCGATTTAATTTATCTTAGTTAAAATTATGTTTGTGTGTGTGTGAACTATAACACTAAGATTAGCAAATTTTTGCAAATGTGAGAGAAACACATTTAAGGCACTCTTTATAAAATTTGACTTAAAAGTGTAACCTCTTTCTTCTTCACAGATGCTTCCAACATCCAAATATCTTCAAAATTACATTAATGTATTCCAATTGTTAATATGTGAGATTTTAGATAACATTTTTGGCTGAAGACTAATTTATTTCATTTACAAATTTGTTCAAAATAATTCTACTGCTATAAAATTGACGTTTTCAAGCATTCTTTTCATTCCAATTGTACGGCAACTTTTATTAGAAAGTTTTATTTTGTGTAACAAAATGTTTACTTTGTTGAAAGCAACATTTAATTAAAATACCAATTTTTACGTTCTTCTGAAGTTTATAATTCTGCATTAAAATTTCATTTAAAGCAAGCGCGATTTGATTTGGTCTTCAACTTCCATGAAAACATTTCAGGTATTACGTTCTACATAATTTTATTAAACTACATACATAAAAAAAATGCTGCCATTCGAAAAAATGTAGATAAGTAAAAAAAAAAAAAAAAAAAAAAAAAAAAAAAAAAAAAAAAAAAATTGCTTGCATATTTTTAAGAAAAATTGTTTACACTTTGTACAATGGAAATTTGCTGTCCTTTTATCCACTATTCAAGAAAAATCTTGAGCTAATCATGATAAAATACAATCCCATTTAAGTTATATTTTTTTTTATAAAATACGCATAATCTAAAAGTTGTTTTTCTCACCCCAACTCCTAAAGAGTAATTGATTTCCAAATACATTTTACCTTCGCATAATCTCAAAATAATGGAAGTATTACAAAGCCCCAAAACGTAAAGAGAAATAAAATAATATATATAAACAATTAATAAGACGATATTATTTAATTTACAAGTCCACGTATATGAAAATAAATCTGAATGAATACTTTACAATTTTTTTTAAAAATACTTTGGGTTTCACGTTAACTTTCACTGAAAATAACCACCAAACTCATTCCATTCCTAAGACACGATTCTAAAAAACTAAACTTCAACGATGTTATATTCTTTACGACTTCAAACGGTAATTAACCCCAAAAATTATATAATTCAACATTGACAAATAGTTAATTATTGTATTTGCATAAGATTGAAAAACAAATAATATTTACGAGTCTGTTAACTATTATTCAAAACAGAAAAGGATGGAGTAAATTGAGCATAAAGTCATTTATATATCCAAATAGACCAAAGAACAAGCATGTTATCTTTGCAAATGTTGTAAATATTTACCAAACTCTTAATTTCTGCCGTCTTACAAGTAAAATAAGGAAATGCACAAATGAGTGTATTTAGGAAATAATCCAAGCAAAAGTTTATCAACCGTAAGGCGCACTAGAAATGAGCGACTGTTTAAATGTCAAGGAAAGTAACAATTTAAACGAGTTCAAGCTAGATTAAAAACATTTCTGCGGGGAAAATTAATTTGGAACATAAGTAACAATGGAATGTTAGATCAGAAAATCAAATTTCCTTTAAAAGGGAGTTTTTCGTTTTCAAATCTAACATTTTAAATATTATTTTATAATACAATTTAATACAAAACATCATTAATGAGACGTATAATATTTTTAACGAATTATTCTTAAAATTCGTCACCATTGTAAATACTCATCATAAATACATCTTGAACAGAAATTCCGTCAATGTTTTTTTTAAAATTAATTTCAATAAATTAATAAAACCACTATCACAAGTGTTTACCAAAGCATAAAAATGTTAATAAAACAAATTAAATCTGAAAGAATTTAATTTCTTCGATAAATAGCTTCGATATTAATAACTGTTTATTAGAATTACATACTTGACAAATCTCATGGATAGTTCTGTCAACAATTTTAAACAACGTTATTTGATGCCACGAAATGACTCCGATGTAGTGAAAACATTTTTTTTCTTTTTTCCAACACGTTATAACTAGCTACAACTCAAAAAGAAAAAAAATTCGATTATGGTAATAGAAATAATGATGCTAAAAGCTTTGAATAATATGTAAGCTTTCTGAAGCTGTATTCCTTATATACAAATATAGCGATTTTTAGATACTTCTTGATTTTCACAGTTCCCACGATAAATCACCAAATACTATAATATAAAAGCAGCGAAAAATAATGACACGAAGACAACCATAAGTATTTTAATTTTCAATGAATCGAAATATGAAATTCTTTCCATAACTCGTCACCTGAAGTCGCATACTACGAAATTCAGTTGGCGAAACTCCAATACGAAAAATAAAGACTTGGTGCCATAGCAGAAGCAATTGCAGAAACATTGAATCCAGAAACTATATGTGAGCAATTCTAGCTAGGCAATAATCAGAATTTGATTACGTGGGAGGTTGAAAACTAGCACCAAATAACATGCGAATTTTGGATTTTTTATAGGTCAATGATGAGATTATGGATTCGATATCGATCGACGTTGATCAACAAGGCAGACAAGTATTGTTTTTCTGCATGCACAGCTGCTGCGTGGAGCTTGGTAATATTCTGAGTTACTATCAATCAAACGCGTGAATTATTTGGAAACATACTGATTTCAGAGAATAATTCTCTATCTATAATTTAGAAGTAATCTTTCAATATAACTAGCCTTTTTCGACAGTTATAAATTGAAGCAATCCGGCTGATAAAATGGTCTATTCGGACCAACCTACTCGAGATCAACGTATTGACAGATTTTTCTCACAACATTAGCGATATTCACATACGAGAAATAAGTCGATTCTTTAAAATGGATTCTGAATCATGCCAGAAATAGAAATGAATTCTCAAACCATTTAACTGAAGCCGTGGAGCTAACTTTTGATAAGTTCGTAATCAATACATTGATAAAATGTATGCAAGTTAACTAGTGACATGGATAATAAGTATGGTGAGACTAAAGAATACTTTAATCTGCGATCGGATAAAGGTTTCATATTTTAAATAAAAACTTAAGAAATAAGACCTAATCTGAGAAATAGTACCGTTCACCACCACTATACATTTCAGAAAAGCGACAATGCAATGGCCATAAGTTTGTCGATGCACACCTTTTGACTGGACTGAGGAAAACTATAATTGGTTGGTTGGCTGATTGGGTTTTATGGCACAAGCTCCAAAAATGGACATACTGCACGAATGAGTAAAACTATAAGAGACTCATTTCTATTTAACGGGGAGGAGGGGGTGGCCGAGTGGTTTTAGTGCCGATTCCAATCTTAGCTTGAAAGTTTGTAATGGTTTGGAATCCATTTTAAACTGTAAGTCTAATTCTAATTAGCTCTCTTGTGCAAAGTGACAGTAGCGCTACAAACTAAACAACATTTGGGATTCTGCAGACTTGAGTCTGAGTTATGCGTCACTCTTTTCCAAATAATAACTGTAACCAGCAATGTTTTGTCTATGTAACCAGTAAACATTTTCTCCCTACTGATATAAGTTTAGAAAAATATATTCACACGGTAAACGACTTATAAGATAGATCCTGGTCTTGTGTTGAGTCCGATTTGTCAAAAACAGATTCTGAATAGCCTACGACTGTACTCAAACTACCTAACTCTGGGTCAAGTATGGTGCTCATATATGTAAAAAGCTGAGGAAGAGCAGTGAAGAACTTAGTTTCACACTGTTACTATTTATTTATATATTTGACATATACACAGCATGAGATAGTCTATAATAGCTTTAGATTATTGTTAGATATTTGAACGGTTACGCATATTGCCTTGCAAATTTTTTTTTTTTTTTTTTTTTTTTTTATAGTTGTGATTCGTATTTTGGTGTCCCAAAGAAAAAACAGAACTGATAAATTCCCGAGTTCCGGATCACACATCTGTAAACAAAACTATAATATCCTCAGCTATTGCTGAACCAAATTGAAGATGTCGAATGTCTACTTTTTCCAGATGCAATTGTCGGTAGGTACAACTTTGGAAAATTTGTACTTTTATTTCGAGATTAAGAACTGTTTATAAAAAAAAACAAATTCTTGAAGAAAGCAAAAAGTGACGAACATTCCATTATAACATATTAATAGACTAATCGTTTATCATATGTCTAAACAAACATTAAAACGATATTAGAGAAATATATACTTGTCTGCACGAATGGAATGAAATTAAATTTTATAAAATGGATTTTAATATATTTAAGAATTAATTATTAAATCAATTTTAATGCTAATGTCAAGAATTCTTTAAAAAAAAATTATATACTAAATTGAATTTTGAGAATTCAGTCTATTTATCAGAAAGATTTCCAATTGCTGGTGAAATATTATTTAAGATATTAGCAATAGATACAATAAATAAAACTAAACAACTCATTCAAAAAAATTAGCAGATTAAGATTTTTAAAGCTTACAAAATGTTAAACTACAGCAGCACAACAATTTCTGAAAAACGATTTTGACCTCGTAACGACGCGTACATTATTCGCTCTGATTGGCATTTTACCTATTCCACAACTTCCTCAAAGAAATATTCAATCTAAAACTAACCCTTCATGTGTTTTTTTAGGGTAAAACTTCCATTAATAAACATTTTCCGATGCGAATTCAAGCTTAAGACTTAAAGCGATTCAATAACTATCATAGAATATTCTGTTTTCTGACGCACAAATCGTTTCTATAAAACTTAAAGGTAATAAATATATACCAACAAAAATTTTGCAAGCGATTTTGAGATCTTTCATTTGCAATTAAAACATCGCAAGATCAAAAATGTTTAATAATGTAAAAAATATATACAATAAAATTACTAACAAAAGTTTTTTAATAGTACTTTGCAACTAACTTTGATAACAAAATTATATAAATTACTTAAAAATTCCTAATAAACCTTAAATAATTCCAGTCACATTTCTTACATCTTGAAAATTTGAAGAGAAGCAATAATTATTTTACTGTTATTTTTTTTCTTTTTCTTTTTATGTAACCCATTTTCCAAACTGGGTGACTGACTTTGAGTCCACACTTAAAAAAAAAGGGATTTTGTGTTTATTTAGAAATTAATTTAAATAGATTTTTTTTAACCTCCATCATCCAAAATATTAATTATAAAATTCATTATTTCATTCATCAAGAGAAATACGGCCAAGTCAAACTAATTTTAAAAAACTTTAATAAAATAATAAAGCAAAATATCTTTTCCTTTCTCACTCACACACACTCAGGTTTTAATTAATATTCTATAATTTAAAGTTTTTCAATGAGGTTTGTCCTCTAAAGAAAAATTACTTCTATGTGACGTTTTTAATGAACTGAAACATTTTACATTATTTGTATAGGCATTTCAGAAATTAAGCATTTCGTATATTGGTAATAAAAGATAAGGTTAAAATGAAAGTATTAATATCAATTTTCCACATATTTCTACAGATTATTTATTAGTCAAAAGTTTATCGTAAAAAATCGATAAAATTACCATTATTTCATCTTATTTTACCATTATATTACCATTATTGAAAATAAATTTTTTTTATTAAATTATTTGATTCGTAATAAATTTAAAATAAAAATATTTTATCAAACTAATATATAAATCTTAATATTGTTAAGAAAAAAAAAAAAAAAAAAAAGAAAGAAAGAAAGAAAAAGATGTATTTTTGAAAAATCAGTTTTAAAATTGTATGCAAATTTAGCAATCAATATCCTCTATCAGATATTGAAGGTATAACAAATATTTTCATAAATATGAATGACAGAATTGTCAAGTCTTTAACAATTTAAATAATAATTCATAGAATTAAAAAAAAAAGAACTTTAAAATATAAAAATTTTTTTAAGAAATAATATATTGCAGATTTTATTTTTAGAAAGATTTTCTTAGCTTAAAAATATTGGTTTATTCTTCAACATTATTTTATTGATAATTGAGGGATAATTAGACCACAACTGACAGCTTAAAATGAATTCCAAACTAGCACAAACATTGATGCTAAAGATGGTAATTGCAGATATGAGCTGGTGAATTGAAAACTCCAGCTCTATTATTCATGTTTAAATTAGAGAAAACACACACACAAATGAAATGAAAATATTCAAATTCATTTAAATATTTCCATTTTTTTTCAGGAACATGAATATTTAATGTTTTAAGTATATAATTCTTTTTTCATTAATATATAAGTAACTATCAAATTAACATAAAATATTATCTATTTTTATATTAGACATACATAATGGCTAATACATTAAAACAAATAAATATAAATTTTAATGATATTTAGCCTAGTTTAAATGTAGTAATATCAATTTATTTGTCAGTTCTGCATTTTGTGCTCATGAGCTTACAGGATTAATTGTGATAAAAATATATGAATAAATATATTTTTTATTGAATAATTAATTCATCCAGCTCAAATGCCCAATAAATCCTGGCTAAATTATTACAAAAGACCCTTGATTGAAGAGAACTTTGACAATAAGGCTCATTAATTGTATTTTATTTTGATAAAAGACTGCTGAGTTCATGACTGCCTAATTTAGATTAACTTTGAAATTTACTTTAAAATATTGTTTTTTTACAAAAATGTTTTTTTTTTTGACAGAAATTTGGTTAAAATATTTAAATGTTAAATATAATGAAATAAAAATTCTTGATTATGTATGAAATGTATAATCAAGAGTTTTATTGATACAATAAAATAAATTAGATTTTTTACATTACATAATAACTTTTAAAAGGATTATTGAAATATAATGTAATGAACATAAATATGTCTAGTTTTATAATAGCTGCTAAAATGTATTCAAAACCTTTAACATAAGAAAGTAAATTCTAACTTATGGAATAAAAATGTTTACTGCTGTTGAAATAAAAAGAAAACTAATAGATTTTTTTTATACACATAGAGCTTGAGGAGCCACTTAAAATTTTAACAATCATAAAAACATGAGAAAAAACTATAAACATCATTGTAACACCTAGACTATGAATTCTTACCAAGTAATAGGCAATAAAATATATGAAAAGTATTTAAAAATATTTGAATATCCATCAAGTGAATTGTTTTCTCATGGAAATTTTCATGTGAATGACAAAAAGGGTAACCTGAAAATTTCCCAGATATTGCAGAAAATTAACATCTATCTCTCATTGTTCAGTAGTAATTGAGATTAAACCAGAGACCTTTGCAATCTTACTAAAGGCTCAGTGTAAAATAGAAAATCAATACAATCAAACAGTTATAATATGTTGCTTCAGTAAGATGATGATAATGAATAAGAATTGTAGTACTTCTATAATATAAATATCTCATGATTAGGATATTATATATATATAAATAATAATATCCTAAGATATTTACAGGATATTATTATTTATAGATAAATAAAAATATAGAAAACTGATTAAAAATTATATAAAACTTAAGTACAGACATTCTTATATCAATGTACTTTGCAAAAATAAAATATTAGTTTGGGGAAAAAAATTATCCATTATTTTTTCGGTAGACGTCTGTAGTGATCGCTATCTCGTGAGGTATCTATCAAACAATTTCAAATTTATGCTCATTGGAAAGGTGACATTTGACACTAAAATATTCTCTTGCGGTTTTTCGTTTGATTAATTCAGTTATGAGTACAAGGTTTAAAAAATAGAAGACAACAAACAGAAAATTCGAAACAATTTAGTTTTTCTTTTATAATGGCGAAAATGCTAACCAGGTGGCTAAAATTGTGAAAGGTATTTATCGTCCTATATATGACTGTAACAACCAGCTATGCACAAATTTGGTTTGGTCGATTCCGTTTGAGTATTTGGATGCTAAAGATGCACTTCGCATGGATACAACATTGTCGAAAATGTCTATAAAATATCAAAAATTATCAAACTTGACAGCATGTCAGCAGTCGTAGCTTCGCACAAGACCTAAAAATCTACATGAAAAGTGTTTTAAACTTTTTTACAAAGCGAATCTGAAAGAAGGTACAAAAAGTTCACATAAAAATAATGGATTTCTTTTTCCCCAATCTAATATAAGAAGAACAATGAATATTTTAATCATTTAAAAGTAACTAAATCTTAACAATAAATTTAAGAGAAATCATGATAAATTTTCACAAATAAAACTGATATTATATTATTTATAAATGAGAATACATTTGTGAGCAGCATGTTAAACAAATAAGTAAATTATATAAGCATACAATACTCAAGCTTAACTCATTTATAAATTTGCTCTCGAATGAAATTTAACTACAAAAATATAATTTTACCTTTTGGAACAATTCTTAAAAATTCTTTGCAATCACAATCCTAATTATTTTTAAGTTTATTTGTTAATTCTACTTTCCTTATTCTCCTAATTATTTTCATTAAATGTTTTCAATTAAATAAAATCTTTCTATATGATCATTTGAGATTAGAATGCTCAAAATCAAAATAAAGATTTTATCAAGATTCAATGGCTTGATACATAATTTATTGAAATATTGATCCAACTATATATATATATATATATATATATATATATATATGCTTTTCTGAATTAAGTTAACGAAAACACATTTTTACAGATCTTATATCTTTGAAGATTTCGAATATCTAATAATATTGATGCTACCTGCAAAAATGCATAAGATTTACACATAATAAATTACAATTTATAGAAAACTTTTCATGTAAATTAGGAAAATTTATAAAAAAACTCAAACAATCCATATTCTTTTAGCAGAAACATAAAGGAATCCTTATAATTTTTCTTAATTTTAGAATCTCGTATTTATATAAGTATACTGAATATCAGAATTTCAGTAAAAATTTATTAATGACTTTTAAAATTAATTAATAGGAACTTAACAGTTAAAATGATAAAGAACTTAAATCAATATATAAATACAGGTGCATGGAAAGTTTAAGAAATTTAACAATATTGGAGTTCTTGGAAAATACAACACAGCTATTCTTGTTATTTAAATGTAAATCTATATAAAAATATTTTTGATAATTTACTGTAATTGTTTAAATGAATATCCCTCTTAATAAAAACTATAAATATGTAACTTTTTAATCAGCATTTAAAAATCATGATTGAAAATAAAAAATTCTTTCACAAAATCCATCTTATTTCCTTTAATAAAAAAATAAATGGAAGTTCATTAAATAATTTAAACAAGGAAATAACAAATTTTGCAAAAATTTACATGAAATATAGTAATAATCAATTACAGTATTTTAGGACTTGTTTTCCTCTACAGAAATTATTATCACAGATTATGTTAGTTAAGCTATAAATAAATTTTTTAAATACTTTAAAAGTTAAAGAATAACAGGATAATCATTGCATATTTTTTACAAATTACTATCTCCACATACTGTTAGGTAATTTCAGAAATAAGTGAAGATTTCACATTCTAGAAGTTTTTTTGCATATAAATATTTAACTGTCACAATATTTAACTGTTTTTTAAGCTAATAAAGATAGAACCTTTTTCAAATTTAGCTCAATAAAAATCTTTAAGGACAATGAGATGAATATTCAAGACAAATAACATCTGAAATTTATTA
Organism: Latrodectus geometricus; assembly: GCA_026290005.1. Taxonomy (NCBI): domain Eukaryota; kingdom Metazoa; phylum Arthropoda; class Arachnida; order Araneae; family Theridiidae; genus Latrodectus; species Latrodectus geometricus. The sequence goes on from JAPDSC010069646.1 coordinate 234,135, forward strand.
ACCAAATTTCTATTAAAAGAAATTATTCAATATTTTAACGAACTACTCACATCACTAAATTTCTCAATAATTTAAAATTTTATAATAATCGTATTATTCAAAATATAAAATAAATGATATAACATATTAATAAATAACAATAGCAAATTATGAAATAATATGAAATAAACAAACTTTTCATATTGGTAATTATTAACCAATAATCTTAGCACTTACTGTAATAAAATTAGAAGTCATATATTATTAATTATAGAAATTAAAAAGCATAAATTTAATGATACAATTATTAATTATATTAATATTAATTATATTAAAATTTGATTTTTTTAATAATAGAGAAAAATATCATATAACTTTTATAATTTTTTATTTATGTTACGGCAAACAGATCTTATAATATGTGGCCTTTGTTTATGACACAAAAGTTTGTATTTAATAACATTTAATATAGTTTTTTTTAAAAAAGTAAATAATGAGAAAATAAAAAAAAATTACCCGTATGAGTCCTTATATGTGCTTTAAGGTGCGAGCTTTTTCCATATGCTTTATCACAATTTTCATAAGTACACACGTGCAGCTTTTTACCCTGATGTTGAGGTGAAGAGAGGTACCTCTCCGTAGTTTTCGGAGAAGGCGTGGCTGGCTCTTCCATCAAGTTTGGCACTGGATCTTGCTGAACTTGGCACAAATCTTTCAATATACGATTGATCATATAGTCTTTTGATGATTTAGAGAGTTCTAATAATCCATTTAAAGCATCAACTTCAGCATCGCATACAGATCCTAAAGATAAACACTGCATCTCACCAGCCTCAGTCTTTATCGGCGGGGATAGCAAAAAAGGTTAAATATCGAATTTTGGGAGAGAAAATTATAATATTATTCTTTAAAATATACGCATATTTGAACAAATGCTCTGAAATTTTTTTAAAAGTTTGAAATAAACAAATGCACAAATAAAATAAAGGGTTAAATACACGATGAAAAACAATAACAATAGAAAATCGTTCACAGTTCTTCGCACCGTCTCCGAGTCGTCTTTTGCTATACGAGCAAATGCTAACATCGCCGCTTCATGCTCCCGCAATGATCAAGGGTTGCCTAGTGTATAATCATAATATCGCCAACTGGCATTAGGAAAAATCCCTTGGTATATAAATTCTTCTTAAAAGTTTTGAAAATTCCCTCTCTTAAAGGTAATTCCCTACATGTCTCTATGCTAAGGGAAATTTCTGCCACAGAAAGTGGATATGAAAGATGCCAAATCGATGATACATTGAAAAAAATGGTTAACGGCACTTTTCCTTGTTCGCAGGTGAAGGGCGTAATTTCTGGTTTGACGTCACAAAAACACTTCCTTTAGATTGGTTGAAAAGCAACACATGGTGAAAAAGCTTCATGATTTTGTGTGCAGAGGGTAGACGAGACAGAGGACAAAAAGAACTCTTATAGCTGTTTCTGTGGGAAAAAGAGGGAAAGAAAAAAAAAAACTATGTAAAAGTATCTTTCTATAAAATATATATTATATAAAAATAAAATTTTTTGACATGATAAAATATAACTAAAATCTTGCAACTACTTTTATTTCTGGAATTAAAAGAATGAACAATTTAAAAAATAACATACACCAACCACCACGTGTTTTCTTTTTTGAAAAATAAAATACTATCATTTATACCCCTAAATATGAAATCAAGTAAAATCCATAATGTTATATTATATTCTTCAAATTAAATAGATAAAATTTTGAATTTTTTTTTCAATAATTTTTAAAGAATACCCAATAGGTTGAAAAATATTTTTTAAAAAGTAATTAAATCTAATTAATAATCTTAAATAAGTTTTAAAAAGGCTATCTTTGATCAAATTATCAAATGTTTTTTTTTTTCAATGTACGCTTTTCTGAATTTTCATAAAAAAAATGAAGAAAGTGATCTCGTACGAGAATTGGCGTATTGAATATTGAGATAAATACACAGCCTCAATAAAATGAGCTCTGCTGGAATGTATCTTTTTATAATCTTTCAAAGGAAATTCATTATTTCAAAAAGTTTATTTCTTTTTTAAAATTGAGTAATTTTATATTAAAAAATTACTCGTTTTTAAAAAAGGAAATAAAAATCTATTAAATGAAATGGAAAGGATAATAATTAATTTTAAGACGTAAGTAGTAAAAAATATGTTATATTTGGTTTATGTTTACGTATTTTTAAAAAGTTTTTCACGGATATATAATTTTTTTCAATATACTCTGACTAGTTACTCATTTAATAAGTAACTAATAATAATAAATTTAAACGTGTTATAGTGTAAAGCAAATTAATTTTTGATATATATCATTTTTAAATTTTTCATTGATTAATTTTCTTAATTAAAATATTGAAATAGAAAATAGTCTTATTTTTGGGAAAGGGCCAGGTAAACTTCATTCTTTGTGATTTGATGTTGCTCACACTGGTAACTTGTTACATGCATAAGATGATACCCATACTTCAAAGCGGATTCAAAATCGATACCGAAAATAAAAGCTCAACGCGAAAATCGAACTCATGAACTATTTAATGTAAGATTGATGTTTCAACCGCTCAACTGCCAGATCTATTTATCGTGACCTTTGTTACAAGCTGATTTTTGTAGCAAGAGAAAGAGCAATTCACAAAATGTATATGAAAATTTTTTTTTAAAAAATAGTCAGAGTATGAAAATAAAAGAGTTTAATAACTCATAATTTAAGTAAAAATTCATGACAGGCAAATTAAAGGTATCTGTCTATCAACATTAAAATTGCATTGGAAGTGACAATTTATAACTAAATACGTAATTTAAAATGAAAGAAGACAGGCAAATATAAGGTTTTAAAGATGATAAACAGTCTTTTGAGTTTGAATTCAAATAAATTAATTAACTTCAGCTTCTGTTAATAGGACCGACTGACTTACCAGGAAGCTTAGCAACAAATATGTTGTTTCCAGAAAAAACCTGAAACCCTAGATCTAAAATATTTTATTTTCATTTTTTTTTATAAAATATTTTATTTTCATTTTTTTTTAAAAAAAATATTTTGTTTTCTTGTTTAGAAATTCTATTTTATTTGTAATATAATGACAAATTAAATCTGCTTTATGCGTATTGAATTCGGCGTTACATCTAATGCATTTAGTTTGCTACTTTTTTATTTGATAAACCAGTTAAGATACTCACTGGTTTATCAAATAAAAAATAATAATAATTTATGTTTGTATAAAACACCATCCTCTTGAAACAACAAATTGCTGTGAAGCCTCATAGAAGTTAAATTTATAATGATTAAATATGTATTGAATTTGCTTTAAATAAAATCATATTAAATGAATAGTTTATATTACATTAATATTTTTATAATGATTGTAAATGGCTAACATTGTAATGGAAATGTATTTGCAACTATTACATTACAATAGTCTAACTCAGCGTTTCCCAACCTTTTTTGGCCAAGGCACACTTGTCGCGGGGAAAAAAATCACGAGGCACACCACCATTAGAAATGTTAAAAAATTAACCCTGTGCCTATATTGACTGTAATAAAGTAATTCTCTTGAATAGGAATAAAATAAGCACATTGAAAGTATTTTATAATTACTTTATTATGAAATATTAAGTAAACAGAATAGTGAAAAATTATAAAATACTTTCAGTGCGAAACCTGGGCCTGTTTGGCTGAACACAAAGCTGATATTCTGGCTGGAATCGAAGAAAGACACACACGTAGCTCTTCGTCAACAGTTCTCAGTCTCTCTCTGTATTTGGTTTTCATAGCAATCATGCTTGAAAAGCTAATCTCAACAGATATGTAGTGGAAAAAGGGAGCAATGTCAAAATAGCTTTGTTTGCCAGAAGGGGGAACTCCTTGGCAGTATCCAACCAAAAACTGTCCAAAGGTAGATCAGCAAATCTTAGCTTGCAACCACGATTTTGTCTCAGTTTAATTAGTTCCTCCTTCTTCTGTAAAGTCATTTCCTTTCCAACAACTGATGCTGAGCTATAAGGGTCCCTAACCCAGTCCAGGCATTCAGTGGAGACTGAAGAGAAGTAAAATGACAACTTCTCCTCAAGAGTTTTTAAATGCTTAACTATTATCTCACACAGTGCAGCAGTGTGAACACCTTGCCATTGCATGGTGAGTGTGAACATTTCAAGATTGCCGCTTTCCACGTGTTGATGCCAGAGTTGCACCTTTGAACGGAATCCATTTATTTTATCTGTACTTGTAAGCAGGTTTTCATTTCGGCCTTGCATTCGGGTGTTCAATTCATTCAGATGAGGAAATATATCTGCCAGGTATGCCAGCCTTGCACACCACTCATCACTTGCAAGCTGCTTTGCGTAATCTGACCCCTCATTTGTCAGAAACACTTTAAGTTCCTCCCGCAGCTCATACACACAAACCAAGACCTTGCCACGCGACAACCACCGGATCTCCGTATGAAACAGCAAGGTTTTATGCTTTGCTCCCATCTCCTCACACAAAGCTGCAAATATGCGACTTTTCATGGGTCGTGACTTTACAATGTTTACCATGCGCACAACATCATCCAACACATGAACTAAGGCTGATGGTAAAGTCTTGGCTACGAGGGCCTCACGGTGTAAAAAACAATGCGTAATAATCACATCTGGATTTCTTTCCTTCACTCTGCTTACAAAGCCTTTGGTGCGCCCGACCATGGCTGCAGCTCCATCGGTGCAGACATTTGAGCAGTTTTCCCACTTAAGTCCTCTTGTTCAAGGTATTCTGATGTGACCCGAAAAATTTCTTCTCCTGTTTTTTCTGGCAATACCTTGCAAAAAAAGAAGTTTTCTCTAATTGCATCACCATCAACAAAACGCACATTAGCTAAGAGTTGAGCATGTCCACTGATATCAGTAGACTAGTCAAGTTGCAATGCAAATTTCTCACTGATACGGATCTTTTCCAAAACCACACTTTCGATGTCTGCAGACATGTCATTAATACGTCTGGAAATTGTGTTATTTGAGAGAGGGACTTTAGCTATTTCCTTTGCTGCTTCAGATCCGAGCATCTCCTCTACAATAGCTTTGCAGGCAGGAAGTATTAATGTCTCTCCCACAGTGTGCGACTTTTTTGTCTTGGCTATAAGTTCAGCAACTTGATAGCTAGCTTTAAGAGCTCTTTCATTTACCTTTGTTGTTTTTCTCATAAAAGTTGCCTGTTTCTCCATGTTGTCACGCAGGCAAACAAAATAGTCCACATTCTTGTTTTGAAGCAAAGGGTGTTTCGTTTGGAGATGGCGTGTTTAAGTTTGCTTGGGACCATAGCACTGTTAGCTAGCTTTTCACCACGCACAGTGGAGTTGGTTTGTGTTTATCTCCAGTGAAAGTAAATCCAACTGAAATATAGCTTTCGCTATATTGCCTTGCGCCAGAGAATTTAACCATCTTTGCTTTCTTTTGTCCCCCACTCATACTCGGGCTCTCATCTGGCTCCAGATTTTGTTCAGAGTCCAGTTCTTTCCTTTGCAAAAACTTGTCCATCACTGCAGTATCAGTGTCGCTCTCTTCACAGCAGCCGTTGTTTCTCTGATACTGTGTGAGGCGCCTGCCTGCGTCTCACGGGGACGGAGACACGGCGTACACTTGTCAAGATTGGCAGGGGGAGGAGTTATTGCACTGCACAGCACCGTGACCACCTGTGATACCGACGGGGGGAGTGACGGGAGGAGTTATAGCGCTGCACAGCGCCGTGACCACCTATGACACGGGAGGGGGGAGTGACGGGATGAGTTATAGCGGGTGAACAACACCGTGACACCCAGACCCGGAGGCACACCACAGTGCTTCAGACGGCACACTGGTGTGCCACGGAACAGCGGTTGGGAACCGCTGGTCTAACTAATCTGGCTTTTTTCTGAGATTATATCTTAAAATCTTTGTGAAACAAGATTTCGATAAGCACTTCTGTATAGACATAATTTTTCGCTAACATTTTTTTTAAGGAACAGCATTATTAATTTGGAATACGAGATTGAAAATTAAAACTGGGATCACACAAAATCATTAGCTTAATGAAAATCTGTGTATAAATAGTCAGTTTGATTATTCTTAACTTTGAAATATTTTGCTCAACTGAGGAGAGCCGAACTGGTAGCCTAATGGTTTTCGCTCTTGCTTTCGTATCAAAAGTTCGTGTGTTCAGATCCCACCTCGGAGTTGGATGTTTTTAGTGGTTATGAATCCATTTTAAATTCTAGGTTCCAGTCGAACTATCCCTCGCGCTCAAAAATGGGATTTTGAGCGATAAACAAACCATACCAATGAATCAGCTAAGGAGGATATTTAATTGCACAATAAATCTTGAAGAAACTTCGAACTAGGCATTTTTTCTTAGTTTAAGTTTTGTATTATTATCATAAGAAGTGTTATACAAAATTTAATTCAGTATTTTTCAAGTATTAGTTCTTTTCAAGTGTCTTTATTTTCCAGGATTGCATAAGGCTTTTGTTGGAGTTTCGCAAACTATTTTTGTTTAGTTATATAGTTTCGCTGGAGTATTCAGTAAAAGTCAGTTCGCCAAATTGATTTAAGATGGATGAGTTCTGGCTTACTTAACTTACAATGCACCGGCCACCGGCATACTCTCGTGAACTTCTAAAGCAATTTTTCCAGTTTGAAGGAAGGAGACAAGCTGGAAATCTTCGTTACTCAGAAACAGGACCAATCAGAAAACCTCCAGTATTTGACCTGCTACTACCAGAAGTGCTATTTTATTGTGACCACGACCCTATCCGTGCCCTATCCACTTTTAGTGTATGTGATGGATTTTTGATTAATTCGGGATTCGAACTCACTACTTTTTGATAATGTGAATTAGGCGATACACAACCTGACAACTACGGCTGCATTATATACTGTATATAAATACTACAGCGATTTTAAAGCTTAGTAGCACTGAGCTCCTTTAAGGCTTTTGGTAGTATTCATTGACTACTGCCTTTATGAAGAATTTTAAAAATAATGCACCATAATGAATTTCGCAAAGCAAAACCTAAAGGACTAAGTATCGATTCAAATAAATACATATAACAGAAATAAAATATTTTTCGTTTCTGGTTTTTAATATATTTAATATTGAGTTATATTTAATATTGAGATTTTTATTAATATTACAATTTTAAATATGGATAATATGGCTTCTTATTCAGTTTACACGAAATATAAAAAAAAGCGGAATAGTTATTTTTAAATCTCTTTCATAATTCATGTTCCATATGTAAATAATGTATCCATGTTCAAATCCTGAAAAACAATATAAATGTTTAATTGTTTGGATAAATATTTGTTTAAAATATTGCCTCCAATTAGAAAAAAAATTATAAGCGAATGAAATATCCAAATGTTTCTTATCTGCAACATTATAAAAAAATGAATAATATAGAAGTTGCAAAAGACACAGAATCAAACAACATTTTTTTTTTAATTATTCTTTGTTTCTTATCTTATCTGACCGTTTTCCAGTGAATATTTTTTTCAGGAACAATCAAAATGGTTGACAACATCTTGTTGACATTCTCGTTTATTAAAAACAATGAACAAAAAACTTTTTTAAAAATTATTTTATTAATCTCTTTTACGGTATATGCTAAAGATTTAATTTTGAATCTATTTTTATAAATATATTTCTCCTTTTAATTTATACGCATTCATATTATTACTTTTATAAACATATTTTTTTTAATTTTTCTAATCGTTTGTTTCTTATTGAATAGGCGAATCACCAATATCTGTGACAATTTTTTTTATATGTATTCACTCAATATAGTTGTAATATGTAAAATAAAAATTCATATTAAGCCCCAAATCTGTACATATATTAAACACCACTTAGTAAATAACATAATTGACTCTGTAAGGTGACTTAATAAGACATTTTAACATTTACCATATAAATTGCCTTCCTGGAGGATTTTTCATAGCGCATTCACGTGTTGAAAAGAAATAGCCCCAGAAAATTCTAAAGTACCTACCTTCGCAGACGTGTACGAAGAAAACAAATTTAACATACATTTCCCTTTGTTGAACAGTGGCTAGAATTGAACCCAGAACCCTTCGCTTATAAGAGCAGTATCCTAATTCTAGCTCACAGTAAGCCCCTCCGTATAAAAATAAAGAACTTGGCCAAAGTAAGATTTATAATTTATCCTATTAAACATAATTGGTTAAAAGCTTATTCCAAACATATTTATAAAATCCAACAAACGTTTCAAAAAAAAAAAAAAAAAAAAAAAAAAAAAAATTATTAGGGAGGGGGGAAATTTTATTTTCACTGGGAAATATTTACAAGTATTAAAATTCATTTATTGTGTACAACATTTTCTATGAAAAACAATTAAGCATACAATATATTTTGTGCACTTTTAATTTTCGGGAAATAGACTTTTGTTAATTCAAGTTCTATTATCGAATAATTTTAATTAAAACCTCGGTGATAAAGCAAATGATTAATAAAAAAGTCATTATTACTGCTTGATACCTTAGTCTCTTTGGGCAAATATCTGCTTATGCAGCTCTTATTTAGAAAACAATGCTGTGGCTCAGAGGTAGTCAGTATTTTTATATCTACCGCCCACTTTGATTGTAAAATTTGTAAAATTTTCTGACCACCTGCCAATTTCGCAGGAACTGTTGAGCAGAGCAGAAAAATACTCGCAGTTTTAATTTGCTACAATGTAAAAAAAAAAAAAAAAAAAAAAAAAAAATCCATTTATACTTCATTTATGTTTATAGTGGATGATAAATTTAATTTGA
>JAPDSC010069647.1:375-12620 GCA_026290005.1 Latrodectus geometricus
TATATATATATATATATATATATATATATATATATATATATATATGACAATTTAACTGCTTACTGCTATAGCGTAGAAAATAATAGTCACATCGATATTGCACTTCTTTTGTTTAACAGCTCTTTGGCTTTCTAAATTTATAAAAATAACTTTAAATTCAAATAATATTAACTAAGTAGTATTTAATTTTTATTTAATGATTTTTCTCTTCAATGTATAATTTAAATACATACCTCTTTTGTGACCTTCATTGTAATTATATGTTATTGCCAAATATTTGAAGGTATATTTAAAGGGGAATATAGGGACGGATTCGGTCAGTCGTATGGATTGCAATATAATGGTCCATAATAAATTGAATACCGTCGCTTGGTATATTGTACTGAATCTTCAACTGATGAAAGATACTTGGACCTTATTTATTGATTATTAATCTTCTCAAAGGCTAATTTCTTTATCACTATAACTTATTGCTTACGGATTAGAATAGAAAAGGGATAATATTTTTTCCTAAATATTATGCTATGGAATGCTATGGAAAATTTCGAAACTGCTAGTTGATTCTATTTTTCAGGGCTATTTTTATTATTAAATGAAATTGACTAACTACATCTTAGTTTGGTGAAAAAGTTATCCATTATTTTTTCGGTAGACGTCTGTAGTGATCGCTATCTCGTGAGGTATCTATCAAAAAATTTCAAATTTATGCTCGTTGGAAAGGTGACATTTGACACTTAAATATTCTCTTGCGGTTTTTTGTTTGATTAATTCAGTTATGAGTACAATGTTTTAAAAATAGAAGACAACAAACAGAAAATTCGATACATTTTAGTTTTTCTTTTATAATGGCGAAAATGCTAACCAGGTGGCTAAAATTGTGAAAGGTGTTTATCATCCTATATATGACTGTAACAACCAGTTACGCACAATTTTGGTTTCGTCGATTCCGTTTGGGTATTTGGATGCTAAAGATGCACCTCGCATGGATACAACATCGTCGAGAATGTCTATAAAATATTAAAAATTATCAAACTTGACAGCATGTCAGCAGTCGTAGCTTCGCACAAGACCTAAAAATCTACATGAAAACTGTTTTAAACCTTTTTACAAAGCGAATCTGAAAGAAGTTACAAAAAGTTCACGTAAAAATAATGGATTTCTTTTCCCCCAACCTAATATTTCTTTTGAATCTATTCCCCTTATTAAGTAATATTATTGGTAATTTATTATTCATAAAGTAATAAATATGCCTACAGGTATTTAGAAACGTGATAGTATTAGATCGATAATATTTCAGAAAAACTTCTATTTGATACACATCTTTTTTTTTCATGAACATTTTCGATTTTTCTCATAAATTTTTCACTTTTGCCTGCAGTATTATTATTTTTATATCAATAATACTAAATGTTGGTTGTATGACAAAATAATTAATCAGTAATTTAAGAAAAGTATGCTTATAATATCCAAATTCGTGCTAGTAGAATTTTCGGTTTCTTTCTTTGGTATTAAACTTTGCGTAATACTGCGATAGTTACTATGTTGTTATCATATTATCATAATAATAGAGCAACATTTTGTTAGTGTGTCAATAAAAATGCAGCTTAAATAGAGATAAAACTGCTTATTAGTCTTGTTTTTTATTAATTACTAGCTGTAAATATTTGGTTGCACGTATTAAAACAAAAGGAGTTGAAAAACAGTGGTTACGAAAATAGTAAAAGAATGAAATCTGAAAAATATAATACAAGAACAATGAAGTTTAATATTTAAACTTCATAATTATATTATATAATATAGTCATATTATTTTTAAGTTTTCTTTTAATATTTTCTGGCTAACTAATTTCTTGATATAAAGAACATGCAAAGAAATTATAATAAAAGTGAAAGTAAAATAAGAGCAATTATTAATGTAGCATGCATTCTGTTTTGTATTATGTCTTTTTGGCATTTTTCCACAAAATTATTTATAATTCCAACAGAGCAAAAAGTCTATAATCTCATGTATTTTGGTATACTTTTTAGTAATTATAATTATTGGACATATTTTTAAAATTTAATTTATCTTTATTTGGCGAAAAAATCGCCAGTTATATCATATGATTCATTTCTAATTTTATTCTTACCGAATAAAGAAATCAGAAGCTTTTTAAAATTTATTACCAAATTAAAACTTTGTTTCTTATTTTTCAATTTTTTTATAAAGACTAAATAACTAAGCGTTTCTGTTGCTTAGTTTGGTGTGCAAACTGCTTACTAAATGTATATTATTCTAAATAATATTTATGTACTATCTCCTAAAGGTTGGTTTTGACGGTTGAATTTTTCCATATGTTCTCAAAATTTAAGGAAAAATATATATATCTGTGACTTTTTCTTTCAATATTTATACAATATATATATAAATCAGATTTTAATACACAAATGTTTGAAAAAATAGATCATAGAATGAATATTGTTAAAAATAAATGGAATAATGCACAGGTATCATAATAATGTAATTGAATTATTTTATTACTATTTGCAAGAATAGGACTCCGGCTTATCAATTCATACTACTGTTTTTAGAATGAATTCCTTTCTTACTGAAACTAACTACTTCTTTTTTTATTATTTTAAATTTGCTTTTGATTATGTATTTGTTTCATCGATTAAAAGAATCGTAATTAATTAGACTATTTATGTGCAAATTTTGATTAAATTGCATATGTATACTCTCATTGCATGAAAATGGCGAGCTATTGAAGGAAAAAAATTTCCTCGAAATTCCAAAATTTGCAATGTAATGAATTGCTTGTTGTTCGTGTTTCCAAATAAAATAATTCTATTGCAAAATGACATTTTTTCCAAACTTCTGAGAAAAACTTAGTTTGTTCTAGCGAATCAAGAAGTTTTCTTGTTGGTAAAAACATTTCTCTATCATCTACACGAACTTCTTAATATTTCTGGCGACAATTACGCTGTTTTGTTCTGGTGCATTTATATATATTCAGATTGTTTCCTATTTTTTTCTTAAAAATAGCCTATAGCATTTGCTTTTCTGAATTTCTTTTCTAAGATTCACTGAAGTTGTCAACAATGATCATGTAGCTATTCTGCTTTGTTCAACTCTATTTCCAGATTCTATTGCTCACGAGACTTTCAATTTTTTTTCGTAACATCTTCTGCATCTTTTTTTTATTCCAGTGGAAGGTTTCTTTTCGACAAAAGAAATTCGTTTTATTCCTGCTCAATCTGCCTTTTTTATTCAGAACCATCAATCTGCCTTTTTTGTTGAAGAGAGAAATAAATGCTTTTTCTTAAGTTGAATTCAAAATCTTTGAATAATAAGTACAGTTAAGCTATATTAAAGTTAGATATTGTATAGGAAGCAAAATTTGGTACTTAAACGTGTTTTTTCCTATTTGATTTAGTTTTCTTTACAAAGGAAACTCATAAAATTTATGATTAACAAATAAGAAAATTTATTTCCATATGCAAACCATAGTACTTAGAAAGGTGCTAAAGAAACCATATAATGTATCTTAAAAGATGCGTTATCTTCCTAAGCTAAAATGTAGTGAATAGGTACATGCTATAAAAACTTTTTTGCACGAAAATATTGGGTTTGTTACATTAGAATCTAAATTATAAGAATTATAACCCAACAATTAATTAAAATCTAGTGCTTTTTAATTGCAGTTTATTATCAGTTCTGAGAAAGAAAGAAGGAAAAGCTTAAAATTTATTTAAAAATCTTTAAGCACAATAGGAAAAAGCAACAACAATGAAAAGTCCTTTATTTTATAATGAAATAAAAAATATAACTTTTGTAAAGTGATATTTTACGTTGTACACAATTAAATCATTAATTTCCACTGCTAAAAAATAACGTCGATACTACTCATTATCTGGCATTAATCATTAGAAGTCATTTTCATGACAGGAAGATAGTGGGTTCGAAATTTCCTATCAGAGTCAAAGACAATCATAAAAATATGGCTTGTACTCATTGTAAAATCAGATGTCTTCTGAGGTGATTACTGGCTCAGGCAGTGAATTAGACTAAAGTCAAAATCCATCTTAAGAATGGAGCTAGTGATCCTTAATTGGATTATGTTCCGTATTTCGTAGAAGTGACTATTGCTTCAAATGTGAAATTGGAAAAGTCAGAAAATAAATAATTATGATAAAATATCCTAAGCGTGTTAAAATTTATAGAACCTTATCTATTTTTTTTTATCATAACTGTAATGTTAACTTCTGGCTCGGCTGTTATATTGCCATTTATATTAGTCGAAATTATGAAATAAGCTATTGGCTATATGTCAGAATTTTCAGTTGATAGAAAGATACATTATTGCGAGAACGCATTACACAATCACAGGATTTATGTTTTATTGTGTGAAAAGAAAGAGAAAAGACGTGATTGTATTTTCGAATCATTCAGCAAGTGAATGTCTTTTGGTTTGGAAGTCAACAATGCGAAATTTCTTCAGAAATGAAATTGTAAATTTCTATGTGTATAAAACATACTTTGCACAGTTTCCCTTCTTTACATTTCTAGATCGGTGATGAACATGCATAATGTCAGTGAAAGACGCATGCTAGTTTCTATAGCTTTTCTATAAGTTACTTATTGAAGAAATTCACGTTTTAATTTTTATTTTTTCTAGAAAAGAGTAAAATGATATCTAATTGAGAATTATTAAAAATAATTTTATTTTGAGGATTATTTCAGACAATTTAATTTGGCAGTCAGATAGCAACCTCATTGTAACTTATGAATAAAAAGAGAGAAGAATGGAACCTCTTTTCCCACAAAGAGGTTTGTTCCCTTACTAAATCTCACTCAAATATATAAAAAAAACTTGAGTTGGAACCTTTGTGCATAAAAATAGTTTTCACAGAAAATAGTGTGAAGCAAATACTTATAAAACAGAAACGAAAAAAAAATGGTAAAAAATAGCATTATAAAATTATAAGCGTTAATAGTTCTTAAGTTAATATAAAACAATTCAATGCATTTTCATTAATTATTGTAAAAAGAAAAAAATGGATCCAGAATTTACTTGTAGATGCTACACTGAACATCTTTGATATAAACGTGATTTCCCCAGTGCAAACAAATTATATTTGCACTTAAATTAAAATTTTTCATTTAAATTAAGAAGTAATTGTGTGTAAGATTTAATTAAATAACCTGATATATTACATTTGTGTATTGCAATATATATTGCTGGCTATTAAAATTGCAACATTAGGACCTTTGTACATAAAAATAGTTTTCACAGAAAATAGTGTGAAGCAAATATTTATAAAGCAGAAAAAGAATAAAAATGTTTCATTTAAATTTATAAATAATTGTGTGTAAGTATTAATTAAATAACCTGTTGTATTACATTTGTGTATTGCAAAATATATTGCTAACTATTAAAATTGTAACATTAGGAAGATATGATCTCTTAAACGTCAAAATCACAAGAATAGAAGAAGTTAGAATATGCAAATGATTAACATATCAGTGCATTAGAATGATGCTGGAGGAACAAATAAAGCACTTTAAAATAAGAAGACTTAAAGTAGTGGATTTTACCTTTGGAATACGTAAGTCCCGATCTGATTAGCCCTCGTATCCAAAAATTAACCGTAAAGTGCCAGCAAAATCATATTTAGAAATTACTTTGAAAGGTTGGAGTTTTCTGAAATGTTTGTATAATGGTTTACATAAAAAAAATGATACCAGCAAATGTCAGAATTCGATATAGACAGAATCGTTGCTTATCAAGAGGGGATTATCGTTCCGGGATATTGCCTCTAGCAATGTTCAAAATCCAACCATATGAATAGGGAATCAATTGGTTGCTGAGGTTCCTGCTGAATGTTTGTGGGATCTCGTTCCCTTCCCATAGTTAACATTTGCGAGGTCTAATATATTTTGGTATTGTTCTTACAAACTCAAACAATATCATAGACCATAAGTTAGGAAACTTGTTTGTCCGAAGACATTGTACACAATATCCACTCGTATTGAAGTATAACATTTAAAGCAGCGCGGATTGTCAGCACTATGATTTTTACTTCGGCTTCTCTTAACAATGAAAAAATGCTAACAAGAATGGCTTAATGTCTTCTTTTCAAACAAATTCCGTTTCTTGTCCAACATTCTGATGACTCTATAAGTGTCTGGAGTTTCCAAAAAGCATGCTTTTCGCAGGTTTGCATTGGTGACAGCCGTAGAATCTTTTGGTGTATAAACAACAAGAGTATACGACTATCTCTAATTTGAATCGACGTTAGTTTGAATAGCAATCAGCATAATTTTGAAATTAAGGGCAGTGACTGTATTCTGCCTTTGAGACCTACAAAAAGCGATATTTAAACAAGATAATGCTAAAGTACATGTACATCATGTCTGATCATCCTCAATAGAAAGATGTTTTATTGTTACTCTTACCAAGTGTATTTGAATCCATCACAAACATATGGTTATTGATGTATTGAGTAATTACCCCACCCTTTGTCTCCGTTTGCTAAGGTTAATAAAGGTGGCATGGACTTGAAGCAGCACAGAATTACATGCTACATAAGCCCAGCTCAACTCTGTTCCTAACCAAATAAGGATTGTTTTAATTGCTAGGAATGACAATTGCTTCTCATAATTTTCCAGTCTAGAAACTCCTTAACTATTCGTAAATTTAATCGTTTTGCCTTTAAGACATACTGTTTTTATAAATTGGGTAGTTTTTATTATTTAATTTCCTATATGGTGTTGTAATTTTAATTGTCAGCAGTGTATCTTAGATATATTTTAATGTCAGATAAAACAGATGCTTCACTCTTTTCAAATTATCATTTTCTTAAATCTGAAATTATATATATCCCATTATTTGTAATAACAAAAACGTTTATTGCATTAATTGTGAAATATATCAATAGTATATAAAATCTAATTGATTTGCAGATAAATAAAAAATAACTTCTATTCTTGATGTAATAAAAATTTAATTATTTATACAAAGTATATAGGAATTTTAAAGTAAAGAGAAACACACATGTTTTATTTTCCTGGTATGTAAACTAATACATAAATTGAAACAGACGCAATGCTAATAAATCTTGTAAAAAATATGTTTTGGTGTTATAGGAAAGCATTAATTTTAATTTTCTTGTTGTTGCTATTTTTAAGTTTCTTCAGTGAGAAAAATTGGTAAAATGTATAGTGACTTGATTAAATGAAGTGTTTATTTGATATAATTTAAAGTAATGTTTGGGTCATATTATTGCTAAGATATTTATTTCTTTAAGGAAATAATAATTGGTTTGCCAATCACTGGTAATATGTGACTTACAATTTTTTTGACGTGCGTAGGCATTTAATATCATTATACCTGCATGCATCAACATAATTTTCTATATAGAGCTTCTCCTTAAGGAACAGATTGTTTTTTTTTCAAATCTACTTAAATATATCTTATTCGCATTAATTTTTCCCACCATGATCTACATAATTATTTAAGTTTTTTGTTCATGTTTTTTTTTTCTATAACGAAGTTCCAGTACTCATACATGTTCTTCAATTATCTCTGTAAAAATATAGTGTTCCTTGTGTTTGACACGTCTCTCTTTTCTAGGGCAGGACTGCTTCCAATTTGAGCAGAACGGTCACATGGTGCTCAGTTGCAACATGAGGAGAGAAGCCTACCAGTCCGGAGCTCAGTCGCAAGTGGATCTCAGCCTCAACTTGCAGCTCATCCAGGCAGTAGAGTCAAGAGCAGGCAGAATCGGGCAAAAAATGGCCGCTAAGGCCGGGGACCAATGCCACCGAACGTGAAAAGTAAGTCAATTTGAGACTATGAAGACAGATTCTAAAGTTTCATAGTTATTCAAAAATAGAATACTGTTACAACGGTTAGATGCTGTTTTGTGGGATTGAGATTATTTTGTGACAGCTTTAAACTAAAAAAACAACCACACCAACTTATTTTTGTATTAATTCATTGCAAAAATTAGCTTGAATAAAATAAGAAAGTGCATTTACTTATGAACTTTATCTATTGATATCAACGAATTAAAAAAAAATGTTTTACGAAAGTGCTAAAACACTTCAAAGATATTTTGCAACATTAACTCATTTGTGATATCCAATCAATATGAAAATTACCATGGATAAGTTAAACTTATGATGAATTGGTTTATTGAGCTACATTTATGTTGAATTATAGAATTTAAAAGTATTTAATTTCTGATTTTTATTCAAATTAAATACATTTTTTAATTTAATTGTGCTAGAAAAATGTATTGTACGTTTATTTACCCATAATATTAGGTTGGGGAAAAAGAAATCCATTATTTTTATGTGAACTTTATGTAACTTCTTTTGGATTCACTTTGTAAAAATGTTTAAAACAGCTTTCATGTAGATTTTTAGATCTTGTGCGTTACGACTGCTGACATGCGGTTAACTTCGATCATTTTTGATATTTTATAGATATTTTGGACGATGCTGTATCCACATGCGAGGTGGATCTCTAATATCAAAAATACACGAACGGAATCGACGAAGAAAAAATTGTATGTAACTGGTTGTTACAGTCTTATATAGGACAATAAACACCTTTCACAATTTTAGCCACCCGGCTATCTTTTTCGCCGTTACAAGAGAAAAACGAAAATGTATCGAATTTTCTGTTTGTTGTCTTCCATTTTTAAAACCTTGTACTCATAACTGAATTAATCAAACAAAAAACCGCAAGAGAATATTTTAGTGTCAAATGTCACCTTTCCAACGAGCATAAATCTGAAATTGTTTGATAGATACCTCACGAGATATCGATCACTACAGACGTCTACCGAAAAAATAATGGATTACTTTTCCCCCAACCTAATATCAACACAAATATCGTGCCATTGTTTTAAAGTAATGAATTTAGTTGATTACGTTGTGTTGGATGACATATATTTTCCCCAATTTAAACGCACTTCCGATCGACTTTATAAGGCATTGTAAAATATTATACAGTGCACATAATTCCAACACTGTATCACATTTCATCGAGTTTAGTTGTCTGGTGAGCAGAGGCATATCAGTCACTCGGCAAACATAGCTGACTGACAAAAATAAGAAGTTTAAAAATGCAAAAAATAATTTTAGAAACTTGTATAGCATAATGTCTCCAGAGATTTCTGTAACATTTAAAATGTATTTTATTTCAAATTTCATGAAAAGTGAATAAATCATAGGATATAAATGCTTGCAACTATTATAAGTAACGCTCTATGTATGCTAAATATTGGAAATAAGGTTGTAGCCACAAATATTCCTCTTTTGAATTGAACCAAATATTAATACATGAGAAATGATGCAGACCTGTTTTAGAAACTGGAAGATATTGAGCAAGAAACGAAGTATTGTGCATATTGAATTTTGTGACTTAAGTATACTCACAGGAAGAATTGCGTTGATATCAAAAGTTGTGTGCACTACTGATACAAGGAGCTCTTGACAAGAAATTAAAATTTGAGCAAACGATTTTATTGGTTTTTTTTGACCCGTTTTAGTATTTTCCAATAATTAATGGGCTTGGTTTGTTTAGTTTATTGACAACTGTAAGACTTTTGCTTGTATTTTATACTTAACTTATACATAGCGATTATACTTAAACTTTAGTCCTGAATTAACGTCTTTTAATATCTATGTTTAAGTTAAGCTAAGTTAATTCAGGACTTAAGTTTAAGTATAATTCATATGGCTGTCAGAAATAACTGTATTTCAACCTGCACGAAAATGGAAGTCTATTTCCGATTATTTTTGCTTAAAGCATTTCATGCTTTTGTTAGAAAGAAATTGTTTTCGAAACTCGTTCTTTTCGTTCTATTTGGATGAGCGCATAACTGTATATACATTGATGTGTGTGACCATTTGTTGTGCGATTCTATTGATAACCATTTAAATGATTCTGTTCTGGCTGACTTTATAATTCCCTGTTTCTTGTAACTGAATCCACTGTCCCAACTATTTCCATTCTATAAACAATGGCTACACTGTTGCATTTGTTCGAATACAAGTCTCCCAATAATTTGTGAAGCCATATTTTCGAGTAGAAATAATGTAGTTGTGATAATTTCATGTTAATTTTAAAACATAAAATTGTAGCTGAAGAATTAAATTTTAGATTTGAGGGAGAGGAAAAAGAAGCTTCTACGAAATCACAATTTCTGTTCTTATGATCCTGATATCATGAACATTGATCAGCAGGACATGCTTTTCTGCTTTTTACCATGTTTTAAACTATGGATATTTTATTTGATGTTAATCATCGCTGTATAAATTTGCAAAATTTCTTTAAAGCCATGTGTTGTAGAGATTCTGTTGTGTATAATCCACAACACCATGCTTCGCTCTTTAATTAACGAAGTTGAAAATGAATTAAAATTTTATTATTAAACTATGTGTTCAGATTTCCGCAAAAAATTCTAGTGACTTTATTTTAAATTGTCATTGTTCTTTGGGAAATGATAATTTGAGTAAAAAAATTCTGATTAATTTCGTAATATTTTTTAATGTAAAAGAAAATATATCGGTATGAAATGAAATAATACATTATTTATTTATAAATACTGTAGAGATCATTAACTAAATTTATATAAAATCTTTTTGAAAATTCAATTTCTTGTATTTGCTTTTATTTTACACAATTTACAAATTCTGTTCAGTTAGAAGCTTTTGATATGGAATTCTTTTCTAATATTTGTTAGAGTAGAATTTATATTATAATATTTTTTTCTTATATATTTCTTTTAAAAGTATTTAGCTGTATTGCCAGCCGAATGGTTTGCGCTTTGAGCTTTGCCTCAACAGTTCGTAAAATCGAATCACAACTTGGGTGTTTTTAGTGCTTCGGGATTACCTT
Organism: Latrodectus geometricus; assembly: GCA_026290005.1. Classification (NCBI taxonomy): domain Eukaryota; kingdom Metazoa; phylum Arthropoda; class Arachnida; order Araneae; family Theridiidae; genus Latrodectus; species Latrodectus geometricus. The sequence continues at coordinate 11,270 of JAPDSC010069647.1, forward strand.
TAAATTGTAGATCCAGCTCTAATCAGCCTTCTTGTACAATAAAAGACTGTTTTGAAAAAGCACAAATTAAAGTATTCAAAGGATTTTATGTATTATAAGGATTCAAAAGGGGATTAAAAAGTTAGACTTAACCACCAGTTAAATATTTGATGCATCAATATTTTTTATTCTTTATAGGAGCATACAATTTTTTTTCTGAATATTCTTTTAAATTTTTGAATATCTTAAACCGAGATACTTTCAATAAGAATTGTGGACGTCTTATAAGAATCTTATGCGAATATTTTTAGGTTGTACTAAAAATTGAAGATGGGTTTACGGTTTATCTTTTTTATATGCGTTCATTAACCTATATATTTTATTACTTTTAAAAAGTAAAATTTTTTGAAGCACGTGAAGGTTGCAATCTAACTAAATCTATTGATTTGTGAAAAGAAATCAAAAATCCACCCAAATATTGCGAAGGCCACATCTTATCCGTTCTGAATATTGAAAGTAACTTTATAGGGAAGTAACTTTCTACTTTTTTATTCGCTGAATAAAAAAGAAAGTTATAAAAAACTGGAAAATTTTATTTTTATATACATTATACTGATCTTCCATAAATATATAAAACGTTCAATGCTCATGTGTTCTTAGGCACCTCAATTTTTCGACAGAAATCCTTTTCACAAAATTCTCAAATGTACTCTCATAAAATTTTCTGTATCCGCCTAACGTTTTATGACTTAGACCTTTGCAGAGACCTGCTCTGAAATGCTTTTTGTGAGATTATATGAAGTTTGAACTTTCTGGTCGGAGTTTAGAGAGGAGGATAAAATAATTTATCATAAAAAGGTATAAAAAAAGCAAATTGTTTCTAGCTTGATGGGAATTTGTTACTGTAATTGATTTAAAATTTATATTGTTTGTCTAAAATATTAAATAATTAATATTATTTTTTAACATTCGAGAAAGCTACTGAATTAAATTAATTTGAGATCACTTTTACATTGAAATATTCTCCGTCACCCTATTTATTTATGTAAAACTTGTCAAATATATAATAATCACACACTCAAATCAATACGTAGATGCATGGGTTACGCTACTTGTTAAAACATTCAATAACCTTTTGAATTTAAGAAAGTGCAAATAATGAATCACTGTATAATTGGTTATTAATTCTCTGAAAATAGAAAATATTTATAGATCTGCATGTATATACTTTTTCTTAATATCAGAAAATAGAGCATGATAATAAATACGAGTAATCAACGTTTTAATTATTGCAAAAAAATAAACTTTTAAAATCGTAAACAAATACAATTAAGTTCATAAAAATTTCTAAAAATAATTCTGTTTTTTTTTT
>JAPDSC010069649.1:11967-52559 GCA_026290005.1 Latrodectus geometricus
ATATCTTATTATATTGAAAATTTAATGTATTTTTAGAATAACAATTAGCAAAAAGATCTTCACAAGTTGCTCTAATTCTATCAACCTCGTGTAAATTATTTTGCCATTTGTGAATAAAAAAATATTTTATCAATTAGCAAATGTATATCTTAAGTTGTATATTTGTATAAAAAAATGATAAAATGAACATGAATAGCTTAAATAAGATTTTTAAAATTATCTGACAAAAAATAAGAAGTTGAATAACAATTCAAAAGCGAATAGTTCCGGTACTTGTTCTTCAATGATAATAAAATTTGCAAAAAAAAAAGTATCGTAATAAAAAAGGCTTATTATGACTGCTGAGTTTTAAATTGAAATATATTGTAAAAATTTAGATATAAATATTTAATCTGTAAGTTAAGTATAGATATTTTGATACAGTATGCTTAACATTGAAATGCAACTACTTCAATTAAACCGATTGTTAAGCCTAATTGTTCCATGAACTACAATCATTAATTACTAAAAATACAATTACATTAAAATATTTAAGTTTTAATATTGAAAAAGTTAATTTATTTTGTATTATTCAGATGTAAGTCAACAAAGTATTAACTGGGTAAAATATACAAATGCCAAGAATGAAATAAAATTATTGGTCTAATTATTTTGATGCTTGATTTACTCGGTGATTATAGTATACATAAGTGGCAAACTTTATATTTGTTACATCAAGTTTCTGTTGCAATTGAATGTTTTTATTTAAAAAGTAACATTTGAATAGCTGCATTTGTGATACAATTGAGAGCTGGTGTTTCTAATTGTCCTACTTGGGAGCTGTCGTAAATTAAGGTCAACTAAGACAATGAATGAAAACCACCAGATTTGAGAGTTTTAATAAAAAGATGAGAGTTTTCAAAAATATTTTGTGTATTAGAGGAGTCAGACCTAACTCTTTAAGAAAGTTTCTTTTGAATAAAAATAATGCATGTACATTTTTTTGGAGGCAATGCTTCCTCAACTTGACATTATTTAATAACAGTTCTTATTATACTTTTCTTGCATCAGCAAACTATCCTAATTCCAGTGATGATGTTCCAAATCTCAGCAACAGCCTCAGTCAAAGATAGAATACAACTCTGAAACCATTTTATAATAAATGGAAGATTAATAAAAAGGTTAGGTTGGTTTTTTCGGATCCACTTGCACAAAAAAAAAAAAATAATAATAATAAAAAGAATCTTATAAGCTATTTCTTTCGATAACCATGGCAAAATAAAAATCTGAATATCAGATTCTATTTGAGATAAATTTTAAATCAAATATTTATTCTTCGATAAACTGTTTTAGAATGTAATCATAATGACCGAAGCATTATTGCAAATAACTTTTCGATTTGCTATCTATATGTCAAAGTTTGTAGAGTATATTACACTTGCCTATTATATGGCATGTTTAATTTTGATCCACCACTGATATATGTTGAATGTTGATTAAATGTTATTGTCTGTATTTTTATACTTATCCGTCGCGTTAGTTGTATCATATAAAGTTGTGTTTAAGATAAAGTAAGTTTCATATAACAGTTATTTATTTAATTATCTAAAATTAGTCTTTAAACTTGAATATTTTTTTTTTACATTTTCATGGCTGAATACTAATGGTTACAAACATAAGATGCTTATTGCATAGCAATTTGAATATCTTTTTTACAGCTATTTTAATATATTTTCACGCATATGTTAATGAAAACAAAAAAATAAGGTGCTTTTTATTTAGCTATTTTAATATTCTTTTAGGAAGTTCATAAGCTTTAAAGGAATCAATTTTAAAATAGATTTTTAATTAGCTTTTCTGATTAATATGACATATGTTTTGGAAAGTGAATTTCTGTTGAAAGTTTAATTTTCAAAGAAAATAACTAAAAAATATGTATTGAATTCTTTCCTTCAAAAACCAACTGATCATTGACATGGCTAAATTTGTCTTGTAAATTTGTAATTTCAATTTTTTCAAAAGAGACCATCATAAAATGCGGTCTCTCATTTTTCTGTTAAATGTAGGAAATTCCCGGATATCTTATTAATACAACAAAAGCATAAGTGATGCTGGATGCACGTGCATTAACTATTTAATTACTTGTATTCATTCCAGTTTAAAATATACAAATGGGAAATATTATTAAACTAGCGAATAAAAACCTACAACTTGACTCATCAAATTAAATCTCAAAATAACATGTGGAAAGCATGATTCATAAAATGAATTACTTCATTGATATACTTTTTGACATGACAAAATAAAATATTTGTTTTACTAGACATTCTCATATTGCAATTGAGATTGCTGCTCAGACGCTCATTTAAAACAATATAAAAATAAATTTGGAAATTGTATAAGCAACTTTGATTAATCTTCTGCAGTTCATTACAGATGATGATATCTTTTCTATTTGATGCAAAGTGTAATTTTGTATTGTAAACGCAATGTAATTCAATAAATAAGACACTGAATTTTATAAAATTGGTAGAAAAAAATGAAGAAAAAGTTAAAATTCACATTTCTGTGCACAGTTTGATTAAATTATTTTTTAAACATTTTTCTTTGATATAAATGCTTAATTTAAATATTAAAAGAATGTTTAGAGAAGTTTTCAGAAATAATAATCTTAAACTGTTTTAAAATAATTAGATAATAGCTATGTGATATAGCAAATATTTAGATAATTTGTCATAACTTGAGATTTAAATATTGTATCCACCAATAAAAATTCAAATCCTTAACATATAATTTATATATTTTCAATGTGTGTGTGTGTGCTTATGATTGGAAATTCTCTTTTATTTAATGCTTTAATATAAAAAGAATTCCATTTTGTGCTCAAAATGAGAAATAGTTGACTATATTTTAACAGGCTTAACAAGTTACATCAATGAAAATCAAGAAAATTCTTTCAACTACAGTAAATGAATACCCCACAAGCTTTATTTTCAATTACATAAAAGAGGCAGAAGATAATAGTAAATCTTTGCTAACGTTGATATAAACTATAATTTTTTTACACATAAAATGACAATACCTTGAAGATAAATCTTCTTTTGTCATCTAACAGTAATTTTTTCAGTCACAACCTTTTGATAGATAAATTTTTGTCTTTTCATTGTATGCTACTGATGAATTCAACATGTAACAATAAATGTGATGAGGGTGAACGTGTGAGAAGAAATGTTCTTCCTCTTAGAAACTGCCGAATTCTCATAAAAAGGTGACAATGAATATGACTTGCTGTAACAACAATTATGAAGCAATAATGCTGAACAGAATCGGAAGTAAACACATGTAACTTTTTTGTAAAGAAATTGTCGTTTTCAAGGAAAATGTGTGAAAGAAAATATGAATTTTATCTCAACCATTGTCTGTCTATTAGAAGTGGTCTTTTGTTAAGAAAAACAAACAGAAATTTACAATAATACCTTAAACTCAGAGCGTTAATCAGAAGCGTTAATTGGCGCCCTAAAACAAAAAATAGTTATTTTTAATAAGATTAATAAAATAAATGTCCTAATTTGATAAATGTATAAGAGGGCCCTAACTGTGAAATTGAAACTGATTTCACATTGAAAATAGTTTAAGAATATGAAGAAAAAAATCAATTTTGATTACATTATGTTTTTACATTATGTATTTTGATTGCATCCAATTATGGTTGCATGCTGATTTCTAAAAGCGTAATCTGTACAAATGTATATGATTATATACACAACACTCTTATATACATAATACTCCACTAAGATTTTACTTATGAGATAATACGCTGATTTCTTTTTGTAGAAATAAATATTTGATTGCAAAAAAGTCTGGAATTTTGAAAGTTTGTGTTTTAAATTCAGTACAGTGATAATATATAAATATATAATAATAAAATAAATAATGGCTAATTTTTTTGATATTCTTGCTTTCAATATTTAGATATTTTGACAACAAATATAACAAAATTAAAATGTAGAAAAGATATATTACAAATGAGTATGAGGAAGGTAATGAAATTTAATTATTAAAATCTAAAAATTTGTTATACAGATCTGTATAACTGTCTACATCTCATAGAACTATTCATATTTATTTTTAATAAACCCTTTTTCGATATTGATCGTCATATTCTGATAGAGTTTAGTACCGTGTATCCCGAACTATATTTCACGCTCATCTTTGCCGTAGTTTATCTTGTAAATCTAGTAAAAGTAAGATTAATCACATATCAAACCCATTCAGGGCACAATCATTGCGTTTATTTCGCTGAGATATACACTAAAATTAATTAAGAGCCACAATGTCTTGGTTTCATTGCCCCACCCTCACATTCAGTCTCCATTTCGTCTTGAGAGGGGGTGGAGAGAAGAGTGCATCTCTCTCTTCCCCATCCTAATTGGGGTTGGGTCATCAACGAGAATGAGTGAGTCATGATTTCCAGATTTTTATGAGCAATTTATACGCCATTTTTGTGTATATGGATCGCTGCTTTAGGTGAAAAATGACGCCGCTTTACGTGCAGTGAAGAGTTACTTTTACGAGCTCGTTATTCTAATGGTGTTGCCATCCCTTGGAGATGGAATTCAGATGTAAAATCAAACTGTTCATCCTCCCGTGAAATGTGAGCTAGAATTAGATATATCAGTTAGTATCTGGTTGCATAATTTCGTTTACAAATTCTTTAACATCTACTACTTTTTATGAAACAGAAGGGAATACTCTGCTTATTCATCTCAATGGTATACATACAGTTTATTTCCCACTGTTAACCATTAGAAGTTCAAATATGTATATATATATATATATATATTTCGAATATATACCTTAGATTATATTGAAAATTGATTATGCATTAATGACGATGATGATTATGCAGCAGTAAATTTGAAAAATTATTTTATCAATTGCAATTTATGGGAAAATATATGTTCGATTTTATGTAATGTGAGTGGAACACAATTTCTTTTAACTTTTAAAAGGAGACTAAACTTTTTATAAGTTCTATTGGCTTTCTAATCCATTTGATACATTTGAATGAACAGATTTCAAATCCCTCAAAATCACAATTAAAAAAAAGGGACTGCGATTTAAAAAAAAAAGTATTTCATTCAGATTATACATTGGATGGATTTTTTAAAAACTTCTTAACTTTTTATCTCTGTTTTAAATGTGGCAATTAATAATTTGAACAATTAAATATGCCCAAGATAATTTTTAATAAAATCTATAGTCTCTGTAGCTGCCCAATACCTAAATTGTGTGTAAATTGCTTATTACATGCTGATTTTAAGCAAAAGTGAATTAGTTGTTCTTGTTTCTTTCAGTTTGAATCTTCAGTTCTTTGTATTCAGCCAATGACTTGATTCTATAATTATGAGAAACAAAATTATCTAATTTGTTACGTAAGAATAAACGTAAGTGTATCAATATAGACTTTAATAAGAAAATACTACTTAATGTTGCACCTTAATATTTATTTACATTAAAATTCATCTTAATATTTTTATATATTTTTAACCTGTAAAATAAGCTTATTTCTTGTATATAAGTTATCTGAGCTGTATAATCGATTATTAAAAATAGTTAAAATTTAAAAATTCTCCAGAAAAAAAGTTAAGCAGTTATTTGAATTTAGTTATAGTTTCCATGAATCCTATACAATTTTTATCGTTATTCAATTATAAGATAGTACTTTTCAAACTCAGAGACTTCAAAATAAATTTTTCTAAATATATACTCACAACTTTAAAATTAATTATTCTCAAATAATCTAAGAAAAGCAAATTGAATATTGATTAAATTATTTCTTAGTTTGCCATTCAAAATATCAAACTATCTTATATGTAAAGATAAGTTCTTTGTCTTCACTATAACTCAAGCAATTAGGTAGACAAGATAATATGCATACGTATTTTGTATCATATTATTATTTATATTGTATTATTGGTGACAATAAAACATAAATTTAGAAACACAAATGTTATTGGTCACTCTAAATACGTATCGAAATTAAATTTTGAAGTTGTTACATGAGCAAACATTTTTCATATTAAACTTACTTAAAAAGATACATTTAACAGATATTATCAACATTAGCTAGCTTCTTGCAATGGAAGATAGATCCTATAATTTCCTGCTCACGAGACAAATAACTTTGATCGCATCAGTGACCATTATTCTAAAAATTTGTAATCTCAGCAAATTCAAAGGGTATTAATTCTACTGTTCCTTATATGTTTAGATAAGAGAGAGCCGACCTTGTCACTTGATCCTAATTAAAATTCAGAAGTATTGGCTCTTATTATACTATAGGATTCGTTAAAAAAGTACATCAAATCATTTAAGAGCACTGCAAATGCATATTTAAATTTATTGCTGGACAGTGATTCAAAATTAAAAATGGTTAACGATATCAATTTGGTAGAAATCAATAAAAAATGTAATAAAGGAAATTTGAATTTTAAATTTAAATTCTGAGTATGCTTTGACTTAATATACATGTAATTTAAATTTGAAATTTAGATCAAATTTACTGCTGCATCTTTCTTAATTCAGTCGAATTTAAATTAAAACTCTTTCAAATTTTAAATTGTCTATTAATTTTAGTCGGTTTTTTTTTATTTAATCGCACTTATTAATATAAATAATAAGTGCAACAAAAACAATAAAAATTAAAGCACATGAGTTAAAATATTTAATTCATTTTGTTAAGCAATTTCAAATCTTTTTTATGTTTATATCTTTGCAGCAGCACTTGCTCTCCAAATCGAAAGAATTCAATGCCTCATTGAAACCTCACGGCAATGATGATATCACTTTATCCATCTGGTCAAAAGGGGTTGAGGAGTTTTCAATTCCTTTGCTTATCCGAAGAGCTGCGGCAGTAGGGAGAGAAATCTTGTCATAATGAGTAGTTGTGTGTAGATCTACAAAGGATAATCACAAAGTATTGCCTTCAATGAAAACCATAAATTGGAGGTAAATAGCTACACAGAAAAGCCGGACTTGCGTCCAACTATACTGATAACCTCGATGTTAACTGCAACCGACTTCTTGATCTGCTTATGAATTCACGGCACCGCCTGCAAAACTATACAAATAAAGGCATTTATACTTTTTCTTTTGTTTTTATCTTCCACTACTGCTGAACCCAGTAGTCCATGTCCCTGGTATTAGCCACAATTTCTTATATATATATTTTTTATTTTAATTGTGCCCCGGAGGTTTTTTGGGCCGTGTCCGGTCCCTAACCGGATAGCCGTTGCAAGGTGCGCCGTCTCCGCATAGAGCCCATCCCAGAAAAAGTACGAATGGATGAATGAATAACTAAATAAACGATGGAGAGGAAGATAAAGGCACGAGGTTCGGTGTCTTGGTCTCTCTCTTGTCTTTCGGGACTGTCTTGCGAAACAGTTCCGGTTGTTGGAAAGTAAAAGGGATTAACTCAATATTTTTGGTCACTGGCAAGTTATAAAACAAACCTTCCTGGTTGTGGTTTGGGATTCACCCTTACCTAAAGCTGATATGTGTGCTGTGACCAACGGGATTAGAGATTGTTTATGCAAACACTTTGTGTGCCGGCTGGTGGATATTTTGCAGCCTTTCAAAGTTTGATTAGCTCAGTTGTTCAAATATTTCCCAATAAAATTTATTGCTCAGTTCAGTGGGAAAAGTTCACTTTAGTATACTTTAAATCCGATAAAATATCTTTTCAGAAGTAAGAAATTTTTTCATGTTTGGTTTTTTCGGAAAAAAAAGAAAATTATTTCATTTACATATTTTTTTTTAAAAAAATATTTTCTTTTGTAAAAAATATGAAAAAGATAATTTTTTTAATGTTATCATGTTTTGGATTTGGGGTCTTTTTTAATGTAGTTAAATGAACAATTTTGAACAAAATAAATAATAGTTTTGTTCAAAAGAATTCATTTAACTGCTTTAAGAAAATCGAAAATCTTCCGATGCTTATATTTAGAAATCGTAATTTCCTCAAATGCGCAAAAAACATTGAATCTCTTTAATGATTTGAATTTTCTATAAAAAATTGAAAGAATTTTAAGCATTAAAAGATCCTACTTTGATAAAGTTTAAAAGAAATTGAATTAAATAAATAGTACAAAAGTACTATTTCACGAAATATTAAAGTTGTAATATGTTCAAAATACATCTAGATTCATTTAAAAAGGAGAGTCAATGAATGAAATTAAAGTGCATGAGTTTTGTCACAAGTTATTTATTTCATTGAAAAAAAATTCTGATTGTAAATGAAAAATGTAGTATTTGATCACGTAATTACAATATCATGGGATATGCATAGAATTAAATATTCTGTAAATTTAACATTTTATATTAATTTTGAATAACATTCACATTATTTAAACAAATAAATTAGATAAATACTCGTTTCTCGAACATTATAAACTAGATAACTGAAAAGTATTTATAGGGGTAATTTTGTAAAATTCCTTCAAAACTTTTGTTAAAAATTTTATTTTATTAAAAGAATTTCACGAATGATTTCACTGAAAAAAAGCATCATTCAGGACATGATTCAAAAGATTTGAATTAGAGAAGATAATAGTAATATATGTGGATTTTAAAATTTCAAATCATGAATGATTTAAACTTTCACTGGTTTGATAGTCTCAATCCTAATTAAAACTGTTGCAACATTACTAATTGCATATATGTTAATTCTCAAAAACTATAAGAATGTCTATCTTTCTTTGATGATGTTATATTTATAGTTTCATATCAAATAAAATGCAGCAATCAGCCAAATTATATTGCTTGCTATATTTTGATGAATACTTAACTGGTTTGAATATATGTTAAGTAGATTAATAACCAAGAAATATTTGTAATTAATTATAATCTTCTTTTGTGACGTTTTTATATTTTGAAAAACTTATTATATTGACAGTTAAAATTTGATTTATTGATTGCTGAATGACTGAAGCTTTATGATTATTAAATCAAAGGACATTCATTTATTTAGAACATGCAGGCACATTTAATGAAAATTAAATCTGTTTAATTATATTTCCTATTTGATGTTGTAAATGTTTTAATATTATATAACAATTCACAAAGAATTTAATTCAAGCCATTTTCATTCGCTCTTTCTATCAGTTTAGATTATACAAATTTGGTTCTCTCAGTTTAGAATATAGAGAAAAAGGCGAATTGTATTGTGAACAACAAATATTAATAAAGCATGGTGGCCTCCATTTGCAGACCATGGTTACTTAGTTTTAGTGCTAATGTATGAAGATAACTAATACAAATCTTTGTATTAAATCAAAATAAGTGTTGCACCTTTTATAAGCTAATCTCAACTAATAGTCTGTCAGTTTATTGACAAACATACAGGGTGATTAATTAAAATTACTTATGAGTTTTACTTATAAGTTTCCTATCTGACCTATGGGGCAACTATTCTGTAACTGAAGTATATTCATACTTTCTAAGTGTGAGAGATAATTTCCACCATTGTTAGACTGTTGTAACTTTATTTGTGAAGTAAAACAGAAATGGTAAAATACAAAGCAACTTAATCCTAAGATAATTTTATTTTTGTAAAACATAATTCAAATTTTTATACATTATCATTCCTTACATAAAAAATATTCCCCATCATTTTAGAAACCACTTTCAAATACAAATGCGAATACTTTTAAGCAAGTTTTTTGACACACTTCTCAGTTGTTGATTTTGTGGACAAAATTTCTTTATTTTTGTTTTCATTTAGCAATTTTTCCTGAGAATCACTGGAAAACTTTGTACATTAGATAAGGCAAAATAATGGTTCTATCACTGTTGCCATTCATAATCTGGTGAAATGAATTTTTAAAAATAAAAAAAACATTGAAAGAAGCAGATGATTTACTCAAATTATTTGTATTAAAAATTTTTATTAAGAATTGTATTAAAAATTTCTAATGATGTTCACGTGAATTTATGTTTATAAAGCAAGTTTCCTCATTTAAAAAGTGGGAAAAATAATACCCGCAGTTTAAAAAGTTACGCATATAAAATAAGCAGTGATGGTTAAAATCTTGCCACATGTAAATAAATATGCGGATAACACAGAAATAAATCATTACTCTTAACAAGGTGATCAATTTTAATTATATTTGATAAAACAATAAAATTGAATATTTACTTGTGTTTATACAAACACATTATTATTCAATGTATATTTCCGAAATATTTTTTAACAAATTGTTTTAATTATAGATAATTTCCATAGTTTTTTTTTTTAAAACAATATTTTTCCTATGTTTTCGTTAAAACTTTTTTTTAATTAAGGCAAAGCAATCATGAATGTTCTCTCAAGAAATCTCTGAAATTTTCCGAATTTTCTTAACAGCCAATAATGAGAATTAAGTGATGAACTATTTAGTTATCAAAGGTAAGCTTACATGAAAATTTTCTTTATTTTGAGATCATATATAACAATATTAAACATAAGTTGAATTATCATAAAAAAATATTATACAAAAGAAACTTACATGTAATTTCTTTTGTATAATTAAATGAATTTGTAAAGTAATAAATTAAATGAATTTGTAAAACAGTTATATCTTTTGATTTCACCAAAATTTAGCAAAAAACATGAACAAATTTTGCACTCGCCGTGCATCTTATTTTAGGATATTTTCTTACCAGAGAAATTTCTTTTTAAAATCAAAATAATCTAAAGTTTGAGATTTGATTCTAAAAATAATCAACTGATTTCAAGAAAGTTCGGTAGATTTTGCAGTTACGCACCATATATAGATAACGAGGCACTTAATATGTGATAATATTAACCAGTCATGTAGTAAACATATCATTATAATGGAAAATTGGAACTGTATTTCATACTTTCTTCAATGCAATCATAATTTTAAAAAATTCTCGAGAGAGATAGAAAGAGAGAAAGTTCATTTATCATTAAGTGCTTTGGTTAATATTGACAGGAATAAAAATAAAACATTCATGTAATTTAACAGGGATTGATTGACAATAATGCCTAACAGTCTAAGGCTGTTGAACGGTATTTTTTATGCTTATCGGGTAACTTGTTTCGGAGGATGATTTTTCATAGATAGTAGATCGTATTCACGAATTGCAAAGCATGTAACCAAGAAAATTCCCAAGCACCCACTCCTACACATGTCCATGCCAAAGTACAATATCCATCTCCTGCTGTTCAGATGTGTTTGAGATTGAACCCAGGACTTTTCGCTTTGCAAAGCGGTGTCTTACCACTAGGCCACGATGAGTCATAATTTTATAGGCTTAAAATATTAATTAAACAATTAAACGTACAGAGGGGGGAGGAATATATAAATATAATTCTTAAATATAGTGCATAACCAAATCACGGACACCAAATGCCTTACACTCGCTTCGCGAGTAGGCCGTCCGCCTGCGGCGTCTAAATATAGTGCATAAAATTACATAAAATAAATGCATACAAACATAAACCTAACAAACGAAAATATTGTTAAAAGTCATTCCTTTACTTAAAGAAATTAGTTATTTTATCTTGACGAAATTATATATTAAATCGGGCTCCTTAACAAATGGTCTTGATTTGGTTTCTTGGTCAATTCAATGGTTATTTTTAGCACACGAGGGCTAATTAGATTAAAACATACAGTTTATAGAGGATTCAAACCATTAAATACATCTAAAGCCAAAGACGTGAATCGAACCCTCAAATCTTTAACAAGCGAGATCCATAAAATCCTTAGATTCTCAAAAATTGTGGATTTTTATTTCAGACTGTGCGGCTTTTTCCCAAGCATTAACAGAATCGTGAAATCTATGCTGATAATAGTCATCTATAAGCGTGAATGATAACTCATCTTGGAGCAAGAAAAGAAGACAATTTTCTGTTTATTTTTAAAAATCTCTATCAACTTTATTTTCTAAATTTAAAATAAGATAAAAAAAAAGGGTAAGAGTTATAATTTACATTATCATTCAAAAAACATATTTATTAAGAGCAATGATTTTAATATTGACCATAAATCTGTCTATCGTTTCAAGTTATTAAACAGTAGATATATATATATAGTTATTTGGGATCAAAATACAAGATTTCTAGAATTATATAGTTTAGTATTACTTAAGCAACTATACAATGCCTACAATAACTGATACAATGCCTTTGACCCTTGCAATATTGCAATGTTTATGGCTAAATTAATTTCATTTGTTAGCCTCATAATAATTAGGTTAATGCGAAAGTTTCTTTCCCAAATTTTTGAAAAAATCAATTGATGAAACATTTTTGTGTTTATATGTAGTTTCTTATGAAACTTCTCCTGTTAAAATTTTGAGTAGAAGTGCTTGATGATTGCTCAATTGAAGCTTTTAATGATTTGTATTGCGGGAAAGGGTATAATGATTTAATTCTTCCTCGGGATTTATTGCATTCGAAAATTCAGGATTCAAGTTTTTCATCCCTTAATCAATGTTTTACAATATGTAACAATGAAATAAATTACTGAATAAAGTTATAATTCTTTTTATCTTCTATTTCACTAAAGTTAAAATTAGAAAATAAAATTATCTAAAATTCTGTCTTTCCAGCTTTGAGCTTTTTCTCCGTGAACCAAATGCATCGTATCGTTGTCTTTGAAAATCTAAGAATTTGAAATATTTTTAGGAACCATTTTTAAATATTTTTAATAATAGAACTAATTAAAAAAGAGAAATAATTAATAATACATTAAATATGATATTATAAGCTCAAATATATGTATCACCCTGTATGAACACTACATACATTAGTTAATTAAAATATATGTGAAAAGGAATGTAATTCCATTTCAGCATAAATGGTTTACCTTAATTTATTTTACAAAAAAAGAATGTTTTATTAATTAAAATAAGGGCATTATTTAATTTTGTTATTTTTTAAAGATAATTGTAAAAATTGTCTTTTAAAAATGTTGTATAAAATCGGTAATACTCGGTAGATTCTGTTGGCCTTAAAAATTCAGATCATTACGCTCTCTGATAAATTAGCGATATGTTTAAACATCAACTGAGTCCAATAAGGCTAGATACTTTTTATTATTCAGAATTAATACATTTATATATTACATTATGGACACAACAGGACAACGGAACTGTAACCCCTTTTAACAAAGAATATTAAAATTACTCAAAGAAAAATGGTATGATAAACTAAAAATAAAATTTAATACCAGTTACAAAGAAATAACAAAGCAACACTAAAAATAGATAAAAAGTCAAAATCTATAGTTAAAATGATTTCGTTAAGAAATGTCGTTATAAAAAGTAAAAACATAAAAAGACCAGTGTATAAACTATATATATTTTAAAAACAGAAATAACATTTTAAATTTTATCAGTAAAAACATAATACTTTAAAAATATCTATAAGACTTTACCTAAAAATTAATATGCAGTTAAAAATATATAAAACATAATATGAGACAAGTCGCACTCGTTCCTAAAATAATAAGTTTATTTATGAAATGTGAGAAAAGTAGCTATCATATCTGTTATTAAAATTTGGAGCCTACAACTGAACTTAAAAATTTCTTTATGCTATTATTACAAATTCTAAACAAGCTGACTGTTGATTATTGGCAAATTTTTGTGTGAATTTTACAACACAAACGCTTTTTTTATCAGTATTTTTATGAAAAAAGTGCTTCTTTACTTCAAGTATACAATACTTGTACACTTGATATAAAGAGAAGTGCTTTGATACTGTTTAAAAAACTGGAATAGATGATTTATAGATCACATATCAATCAAATATTATCTATTTTTAACTTTTTAGGGCTTCTACTCATGTCATGAGTTAAATGGGTACTCACATTGAGTGCCCATTTAATTCATCACGTGGTAAAAGGAGAGAATCTTTTTTATTCAGTATATACTAACTTTAATTTTTTTTTATTTTCCCAACATTAGTTTTGATGTTGGAGCACATAAATAACTAACCTTTTTTATATAACAATATATATATTAAAATATTGCTATAGCATGAAAAATATATTAAATAACTTGAATAACAGACAATTTATAATAATGATATGCAGTTCTTCAGCCATCTTACATGAGAAAAAAATGTCTATGTCATCAAATCCCGGCATTCAATATAAAATGATAGATTTATTAAATTAGTCACACATATGGAATTATTACTTTAAATTTTTATTGAAAAAATATTATCACTTTGAAAAAAAATCAACAATATACAACTCTTGATGGAAACAGAGATTGCATACAACTCTATTTTATTTTTTTTTATTTATTGATTTTTTTTTCTTAAATTAAGAAAGACTAACTTTCTCAGCTATGCACACCAGGTGAAACTTGTGAGAATAATTAATATGTTTAAAAATTTACAAGACGGAAAAGGAACCATAAATCAATCTGTTTAGCCTTTGTACTTTCTAGAGACTAATAAAAAACGGCAACCATAGACTATCATTTATAATAGTAAACGGTCCTTACACACAATCCGACGTTTCACACCTCAAAATGATGATTCATGATCTAGTTCCCAAGACAAAGAAATAGCTACTATTGAGAGAGCAGCAGAATAAATTTTTTAGAAGGAAGAAGCAACTATTTTTGGTGGCCTGGTCATGCATGACAATGAAGGTACCAATGGCTTGGGTGTGGATCCAGCCCTCTGCGCATGTGCAGTGTTATCGAGAATGCCAGCCTCAAGCAGTACTACATATTTTATTTTTTGGAGATACATATGATTGTGAGTCTAATCACTTTCATTAAGGAATGTATTCGCTTGTCGGTAATGATTGGCTCGTTAAGCTATGACGTCCTTGATTAATTGCTGCTTGGAATATCTGGAAGTTGTTTTTCTCATCACTGTCAATTCGGAGAACATCTTTTTTATGACCTTATTTAGAATTTGCATAAGATGTACTGAAAATTGTTTAATAAAAAGAAAATTTTTATGGAATTTTTATTAGTACTGTAAATGGTTCTCTTTGCCTCTTATAAGACGCTCCCAGTTATTAATTATCTTATTATTTCTAAGAAATAAAGATGGTATATTCTGCTCTAGAGTTTCAAAATTTTAAAGAATATTAGAAATTTGAATATTTTTTTACTTAATTTGAATTATTTAAAAAAAATTGTCAAAAATATTAATAAATGCCTACAAATCAATCAAAATTTAATGAACAGCTTTTTATTATCTTATAAAATATAAGTTTAAAAGAAATTAATTTTTATTTTTAGTTAGTTTCCACTGTGAAAATTGTTTTAAGTTTTTTCATAACAGCAGTCAGTTTAGATGTGCTAATTTAACAATTTAATGAAGGTCAGAGGGCATCACTCGAAAACGCCGGAGTTGGTCAATTGACTGGTATACTCATTTTCGTTTAAACTTCATAAGACATTTATGAAATACTTAAGCTATTCTAATATTAAGAAATATAAATAATTCAAATTTAAAATTTAAAAATTTTTTAAATAAAAATAATAATGAAAAAAAATGAAATGTTTGATACATAGAATCTTAAAAAATAGCAAACTCTGGAAAGGATTTGAATTATATATACATATATATAACTTCTATTTTCTTTTTTTTATAAAATTTTTATTAAATAATTCATAACAGTTTCAATTCAATATTTAATCAAAAATCGTTTTACAACAATATTCAAATAAACTTATTGATTAGTTCTAATTATTTTAATTAATACGCTATTCTCGCGAATATTGTTTTAATTCTTTACTACAGAAATCTTGTGGTCTTTTATGCCACATTAACATAATATCCAGCTATATTGCATGTAACCATTTTGAATAACTGTATTAGAATGTATTACTCCACAGTAGCCAAGCTAACCTTCGGTTCAACAGTTGGTGGTTTCATTTCCTTCCTCGAGTATGTATAGATTGGTAAATCAATATCCACTTAAAACTATAGATCCTATTCTAATAAATCAACATGTGCAATTTTAGCCATAATTTAGTAATTTTAGCCATCACGTGCAAAATATAACGGTTGAGCAACAAGCAAACCAGCTATTCCATATTAGACTCTAAAAATATTAAATGTTCATTCACTCTTTCAACATAGTAATCTCTATCAAGTTAAGAAAGATTAAACGATCATCAGAACAACCCAAATCTCAAGTCCCAATCTCAATCTTGTACAAGCTCAAGTGGCACGATAAGAGAATTCTGTTTTCCAAGTATTGTTGTAAAGATAATTGTCTTTCATATTCATCCAGATTATTAAAGTAACTTCTCTCTCCTTTTTTAATTTACAAACATTTTTCCAATAATAATAAACTTAAGTTACTATTAAATTAAAAATTTCTGCCTACCTGGACGTTCAAGACATTGTGTTACAAATGAATTTTATAACGAAAATCTTACAAGAATCTTTAAAGCAATAACATAAAACTGAAAAATATGCAGTTCTTGAAAAATATTTCCTTCTGAATTCACAATCAATAAGAACTTGTCAAAAGAAAGGAAGAAAAAGTATAAAAAAAGAATGCCATAGATTTTGAAAATATATTTCTCGGTTATTTCTTGGGTATATAAATTTACAGATCTTAGATAAATTAATAACAGTTAAAAACAGTTAGTTATAGTTAAATGAAAATAGCTTTAACAATTTGATAATTTTAACAAAACTCTTTTTAGAAGTATATTAGTTTCAAAACTTTGAATCATGTTTAAGTCTTTATTTTTTATCATTTAAACTAGAGAATCACCAACATTTTATGATATTGATGTAAAATTATATTGGGATTAATAAAAACTGTTTTTATTGCCAGAAATTTTGAGTACAATTAATTTCTAATTATATATTTTTTTATATCATTTTATTTATAAATGAATATAGTCACTACAGTTTTATATAATTAAGATAAAGCCATCAATATATCTGTCTTTCACCATATTCAGTAATTAATATCCCTAATAATGCTAATATAAGATTGTGTTAATACTTTCAGTCACATGTATGATATGTAACTGAATCTGGCAAGGTATTAATTTTATAAGTTTTGTTTACTTAGAAAGACATAATTCTCACAATATTCAATAAATATTCCTTTTTCTTCATTAGTTTCTACCTGAAAATAATTATTGATACCCATATTGCTTCTTCATAATCAGGCAATAAGAAAATAGCACTAGAGTATAATTTTCTTTAACTCCAAAATAAACAACATCAAATCATTAGCGTGATCAAATCATGAAATTGTCACATTTTTTAAAATCAATTTGACGATATTTTTGTGTAGGAGAGCTGAAAACGATTCATGAAGTTGAGGGGGAAGGAGGTAACCAGAACTCGAGTTGGAAATCTTTATTTATGAGGACAGTTTCTAACCACGCTTTAACGGTAAGGTGAAAGTGCAAGTGACTTGTATTTATTTATCGCGCATGCGCCGCTATCCGAGCTTGATTAATCATAGCCTCCGTTTGTAATATCCAAAGGGGAAAATGATATGCAAATAAGGGCATCTGCTGGAATGCACGGTCGCGGTAATAGCGCAGGCCGCCTACGTCTGAGGCGCATTACAAATGAAAATACTTCTGCCGTTTTGCGTGTATCTCGGCCAAGCCTTCTTTTGGCTCACTTGATATCCCCGATAGTCAATTATGCTGCCAAATTCGTGTTATTTTTATCATTGAATAGGATACGCATGCGAGCCAAAATACATTACTCATTTGGTATTTCTCTGAATTGAAACCAAATGAAGTTAATTTATTTTATACACAAAAAGTTCTGATTATGACTATATAAGTTTTGGTAATTTAAGTCGTTTTAAAGCACCAGATATATTTTTCGCAAAGTAACAAATATGCATTTTAATTAATGATTTAATTTCACTTAATAAACTTTTATAATATTGATCTATTTTTTTACATTGCAGTATACATTTGTCTTAATGCATACAATAATGATTTGTATTAATATTGCCATAAAGAGGAAGATTTCTGACATTTGCAACATTTAATAATTTAGCATTTTTTATATTTTCAAGCATAACACTATGAACATCGAATTACTTATTAGTCATGGTCTGTGATTTAATAGTGAAAATATATTCACTTGTGTTTGGATATGCAATTAATTTCGGGAGAATTTCTGTATTAGTATAAACGCTGTTCTTAAAAGAATTAATATTTTTGAACATCAAGTCCGCAAACATCACAGAAGCAAAATCTTAAACCATGTCTTGTATATTATAATATATCAGTTAAAAAAAATTCAAAAATTGAAATTATAGCTAGAAAATAAAATGATAGAGAAATTTTTGTGAAATTTGGTTGCCAAATATAAGTATATTTATTCACTGAAAGAAGTCCGCAATCATAACATAAATGATATATAGCAACAAATAGGCGCTATAAATCGAATGTAAAAAAATTTGAGTTTTACTTTTGCTGAAAATAAATAAATAAATAAACAGTGAAGCTTTTAAAATCTGATTCTTCATTAGAGAGTGAGAGGGAATTAAAAATCTTGATCTAAATTATAATCTTTTGTGATGAAATATTAGGTCGTCTCACTTATTATTCACAAAATCCCCTAATTTTAAAATAAAATTTCATAATCTATTCACCATTATACGATTGATGTGGTTCGCGGTGGACTGGTTAGTTAAGATGTCGCTCTAGTTGTTGGAAAAAAAGCCATATTACTTAAACTTGTAATCTTAAAATACAAAAAGTACGCTGTGTTTCTTCAAAAGTTACGGTAATCTAAAAATACAAATTAGCAACCATGCCTTTTTTTAAAAAATTCAATCATTTATTGTGATTTTCTAAAATTTTAATTTTCACGTGAAACAAAATTTTTTATCACATAAAAGACAACTTACTTCAAATAACATTTTAAAAAAATGAATTTCATTTTATTTTTGACGACTAATTATCTTTCCTCTTTGAACAAGTTGATACAAGCTCTTATGTTAAGAAGTAGCGAGTTCAGTACTGACTTGTAGCTTCATTAATAAGAGACCTGTTAATTAAAAAAATTTTTTAAAAGCCTCTTTGTTGATATGTTGTAAGAGTTTGGCAGTTTTCTGGCTTAACTTGCAAATGTTTGGAGAAAAAGTGTTGAGCTGATCTCTTCATTTAAGCACAGTTCAAAAACCACATGCAAGAGTCCCTTACTCTTTTTTAAGATATATATAATTGGGATAGTCTGAAATAAAATTTATCTATCACTGAAAATACACAAAAACAGCTTTTCTGCTTTGAATTATTTAGAGCCAGCCATACACTATTAGAGAAGATAAGACCTATTCGTCATGGAATATTTATTGATCAGTTTGAAGAGTTCAGTGAAAAATTGGGTGTCAATATAATTTCGCAAGTGTGATTCATATTTTCAAGTTGAAACTAATCAGTAATTGGAAATGTAAAGCAATATAGTATTTGCACCTCTAAAAGTTTCAAATAATTGATCAGAATTTAAACTTTTTAGTATAAAACAAAATAAATCAAAATTATGATTTATTTTGTTTTGCATTTATTTTGTTATGAATTACAGTTATATTATTAAAATTAATTATATTTTTAATCTTGTGAAAAAATTCAGCAGGTTACCATTTTATTTCTAAGTTCAAAAACAAATAATTTAAAAAATTCATTTATTATGTATAAGAACTCGCATGTCTTTTTTTTTCACAGTTAATTTTTTAATTTCTTTTGTACAACTTTAATAACAGTGTTGAAAACAGTATTCATTATAAATATGAGCTGCAAGTATTTTGTGTTGGAAATATTTTTTTTCTATTATCTGATTTTGTTATACTAGAACATACCTGAATTTCTGTGTCAATTATTTTAAAACCTTCCCCACCCTTTGATACCTTAAATTTATAAAGATAATAGACATTCAACACATTTAGAAAATTGTCAATTGAAAATAGTTAGCTTAGATTTGAATTTAACAACCACACAAGTGAAATTCAGTTTTTTCATGAAAAGTGCAAGTAGTGAATGAATATTTCACTTTTGCGGTATACTTAAAGTGAAATTTAAAGAAAATCAAAATTTTGTATCTTTTAAATAGAAACTTACAATGAACATTTCATCAAATATTATAACTAATATTTAAAGATTCTTTGTGCTTATATGAAAAACCAAAAGATCTATATATATAAAGTCACAAAAATAATTTAGAGAATGTTATAAATACTATGTATTTGAATATGTATCAACATATGAAAAGTATATTTTGACAAATTTGAATTATTTATATTATCTCGGAAAATGAAAATATTGTAGGTGTTACATTTCTTTAGGTTATTTAATGCTAAAAATATTAAAATACTAACTAAGTTAAATTGACATTTTCATTTTTATCAGATAAAGACTTGTGAATTTACAAAAACTTCAATAAATTTTTTTTTTTTTTTTTTTTTTTTTTTTTTTTTTAGGTATTTACTAATTTTCAGCCTTTCAATTTATTCGATTAGATATCGAAAGCTACGTTAAAAACCATAAATAAAACGTACTAAATTATAAGCACATAAATATATTTTACAAATATTTCAAATTACAGTTCATAAATAATTTATTTCTCTATAAGAGATCAGATTAAAATACATAAATAAATTAAAAACTCAAATAAGTTTCTGTCTAAATAAATTTTAAGTTTAAATACATTTTGAAGTTTTTAGTTCTATGGAGTGGTAAATTTGTTTTCAAATGTACGACTGAAATATACAGTACTTGTGTATAGGGTCAAATCTGTTACTTCTAATATCCCCGGTTCTACCAATAAAGCCTCGATTCTTTCCTGTTGAGAATCTGGGAAAATATCACACAGTTTTTTAACCGGAATTTCTTCAACAGGTAATGCAGGAGGAGTCTGGAATTCAGATAAAACTAATTTATTCTGCTTACCCTTTTCTGAAAACTCAATTTCTTCTTTAAGGTCAACTTTCTTAATACTTCCACGAAGCATTATGCTACTTTTTTTCTGTTTTTCTTCCGCTATCTTCTCATCTTCTCGAAGTTTTTTTTCATTTTGGAGTGATCTTCGTTGTATGGTACACTTGGAATTCGGTGTAGGATGCCCTAATCCAAAACGGGCTTTATTTTCCATTTTACGATTTACTGGATTCGAAGATTGAAGCTCAATTAAATTAGTTTCTTTGGACTTTAATAAAGGTAATCTGTTTCCAGTTTTTCGATGTAAAATTGGAATATTTTTACTTGGGTATACTGACTTTCCTTGCTTTTTGCAGTCAGACGATTTTGGTATTTCTGTTTCATCATCTTTCACAATGATTGAAGTATCGCATTTCTTATCATTTTTATTAAAGTTTGATATTGCAGGAAAATTTCTTTTTGAATTGTTTCGAATTTTTATCTCACCAAGTCTAGATGCACATGTTAACATTCCTTTATCAGATGGTTGCAATTTTTTGTTTGAAATATCTTCTAATGGAGAAAACTCTTTGTCACTATCACTGTACCTCGCAAGTGAAGGTTTTTTCTTTTCTAGCAATGGATTGGGAATACTCCTCTTGGATCGAGGTTGAGCTTCAAAATTGAGTGGAAATGAACATTTTTTGGGAAATTTTTTTTCAAAAACTTCTTTTGATTCCCTCGTTATTTTTATTGGTTTTCGGAGTTTGCGTTTTTCGTCAACTTCAGTAGACATTTTTCTCCTATTTTTATATTCTCCAGCACATTTCGAAGCCTTGGAATATGACTTAGGTGTTGAAACAGGTTCTGTAATGAAGGGTTTGCTTTGCTGGTATGATTCTTCGTCGGATAATTCTATAAAAGCTTCATTCAATAAGTCACTGGAGCATGATAAATCAGTTTCTGATTTAAAATATAAACTGAGCTGTAAATCCATACTAAATATAAAAAAAATGTTAAACTTTACTAATCTCTTTCACAATACACCATAAAAATCATGCAATACTCAATTAAAACAATCATCAGCCTTTGGAAACTTTATTTCAGTAAGATTAAGTCATTGGAATACGCTTCCAGATGCAAATTTCTGTTAAAAGATTCTAAGCACATCTAAAACTTTTATAATTTTGATAAAAACTAACATGAATGTAACATGGTCAAAGCCTGAGCTGGCGTCCTTCTCTCCAAAATTTCACACTACATCAACTCACTATACAAATGAAAAAAAAAGTTTATGTCTAATTAAAGACATAAACTTTTTTTTAAAAAATTAAAGTTTATGTCTAATTAATTAATGTCTAATTAACTTGACGGCTTTTAGCAAGGTTAAAAAATCGAAACCACCAGTTTCCAGGCATATAAACAATGTCTTTTCTCAGAAGCCAACCAAGAATCTTTATTTCAATACTTCGTGAAAAAAAAAAAACTTATTAACTTTATTTATTGGTGAAAAAGAAATAATTTTTATTATAACTATAGATTTGTAGTAGCTTAAATTGTAAAGATGAAACTTTCTTTATAAGAAAGTAGAAGTTTCCTTTCTAATCGGTCAGACTTGTGTTGACAAGAATTATGTATAGTGTAGAAACACCAGCAAGTCTTATTCTTCAAACAGTTACAAATCAAGTCAAATCAACTTCCTAAGTTACATCATATACGGCCGAAGAAAAGATAATTAATTTAAATTCATCATTCCACTTTAACTCCAAACTACTCATACTACCAATGCTTCATCAATCAAGTTAGAAACTGAACATTTAACCAATCTTAACTCAAAAATGCAACTCAGTAGAAATTACCAATCATTGCTATTCACCCGACTGAATAACTTAGCTTCCATCAAGCAATTTAAAATGTGTCCTTAACTCATCGGCATTAATTACAAACGCTCACTCAACAGTCTCCACAACCTAATTCAGTTGTACATTGTCAAAATAATCCGTTTCTGCAAAGGAAAAGGGGATCTAAAGAGAAGAATCCATGTCCTGTTCTACAATCCTGCAAAAATATTAATTCCACATCACTCTATCAATTTCCTCCTTAAGCATGCTGTTTGAAAAATGTTTCACAAGAAAACTTATCTTTAACTTAGTTCCATAAACAGTCATTCCCAATTTTGTCTCTATCAGGATGAATCAATAGACGATACTCTCCTTCACTTGATGTGCTCCATCAAAGATAGCAAGATAGAAATTAATGCTACCAGATTACCTAAATACAATAATACTACATATATCAATGTTGCACACTTTCCTTGTTAGAAAATATCTGGAATTAGTTTCAATAGACATCAAAAAAGCATACGAACGAGTGAAACACGATTCAATCAGTAATGCTGTATATACACCGGCTGTTCTAATAATATTAGAAATCTCAGATGCAGATGAATATGCACATCTTGAAGGACAGGCATGTTCTGCTGCATATTAATGAAGGACTAGCCATTAGACAGCAAAAGATTGATTGCTCATAACGTTTATGTAAGGATTCCATATTCTTCACTCTTTGATACCACGCAATGTACAGCTTAATATCTGGAAATTGTTGTAATCTTCTTTAATCATCTATTTTGTATTTCACCCCTTAGAAGGACTTTTCATAGGTAGGCCGTATTCCCGTGTAGCAGGGGAGAAAAAATGGGAAAATTCACAAGCACCTACTTTGAAAAACATGCAAGCAGAAATCAGAGGTTCCACGTTCTTCTCTTGATATTCAATAGGAAATAGAATCGAACAATAATGGAATTTTGTATAAACAAGTTATTTCTTCACATGCTTAACATTTTAATTTCTGTTTTTATGTGTAACTTGATAATTTCCTTTAGTCGTTTTAGCCATTAACAAACATAAGTTAGGAAAAATCTCCACCTTTGCGCTTCATAAATTCGAGATACAGATGACGATAACCTTACAATCTCATTAGAAGAGACACATCATCTCTTCTTCCTAATCAACTTCTAAAGTAGGACAGAGGTTTTTTGATATGTTATTAGGATATATAATCTACAGATGAGATAAAGCTATTTTTAATGATTTCTAAACCAAAATTTAACCTATATTTAGCATCATTAATACCTATATATAGCATCAAATATCATATAAGCATTTCAATTCTAACTAAAGATTACAGGTTTCATCTTTGGCAACAAGTAATGCCATCACAGTGCATGGCTGAAAACTGTTTTAGAGCACATGTTGGCCCACGGCCCACATATTTAGTATAAGACTCTGTTTGGAAAAGATAAATTACATCTTTCAGCAACTCAGAAAAAATTATCTTCAATATCACACCCAGATTTCGTGTGTGTGTTTCCAATTATTTCCCTATTATTTATGTCGGTATTACCAACACTCTACCTAAAAACAGAAAATGATATAGAAATGATAGAGTTCATATACTTAAAAATGAGATCTCAATACTGCCAATTTATGGAAAAAGCATCTGAGGTGACACAATTATCCCAAGACTGTTCATCATTGATTTTCTAATAAATATAAACGATGGTAAATATCTGATAAATATCAATAACTCCAAGAGTTCATTATGGATAGTAAAAGTCGATATTAGATTAACTCTGATTTCTCAAAACGGAAGGTGTAGAAGTAAGACTATTTGCATATGATAATGGAAAAAGTCCCATAATTTGAGCTTAAGCAACTCAATCAACCTGAATTGCTAAGCTTCTAAGGTGAATCGTTAACTACCTTATAGAGGCTAACGATTCTTCTGATGAAGTCTTTACTTCTACTATTACTCTCACGACCAAATGGTACAACAGTTATTCACTCTGAAAATTATTACAAGATCGCATAAAATAAGTATTTTAGTCCAAGTTACTCAGAACCACCTAAGCAACCCCCATTACATCGCAAGTAGGTGAAAACAAATGTTGTCATCCAAGGAAACCAGGAAATAAATAACAATGCTAAAAAAAGTCAGGTAATTGATAACATCTCTTCTCTGAGATCCATTCTGAAGCATTAAATTTGTATGAAATGATCTAAAAGTAGCAAGAAAAGTGGAATAAAAACACAATTAGCAATATAAACATAGTATCTACCCAAAAGTTGCTTTCACTTTCCTTTCTCGACAAGAAGTTCAGTTTTTCACAGCTCATGGATGTTTTGCTTCATACAGGATCGGCATACTTACATGTGCAGACTGCGCTGGTAGATTAGCAAAAATACCCGTCCATTATACACCAAATATAAATTAACTATCTCCAAACACATCAATTCACCATCTGAAAAGTAGTTCTTGACTTGAAAACTCTTAAGGAATAATATTTTCAAAACGAAGCTTTGAAACGCAAAAAATTTTCTGTTGAAATATAGAAAATTTATTATTCTCTCACCAAACTATTGAAAATTAACAAATGAACATTCAATAGTTTTTGCTTTTACTTTTTCATTTGTATGTTTTCATTTCTCAATATACATTTTTTTAAGCAACTCAATCAACCTGAGTTGCTAAGCTAATCGTTAACCATCTTAGAGGCTAAGTTTCTTCTTAGTTCTCTAATAAGTTTTTGCGTTATTTAAAAGAAAATTCCCTTATACTCCAATCAACCTGTTAAAACTAGAAGCTTGGTAAGTACAAAGGAATTTGCTGTTGTCATAACTGAAAATACATATTAAACTATCCAGGTTGTGTTATGGTTACAGACGTAGATGAAATATCAGAAAACAACTTTATCGCTTATGATACCATGATAATTATTTTAGTTAAAAATGGTCGTCGATACTTCAAAATTTCAAATCTCTAGAATTAGACGACTAGAAATACGTATCGATTTTCAATAAAATGTAAATTTATTTTTTTCATTTAAGTCACTTATGATTACCTTTAGAAACTAAAAGATAGATCATATTCCTTAGCACAAATGATATGAATGATAACTTTTAAAAAGATTTATTTTATGAAAATAGAAATATTGTAAAAATAATAATCTTTGTTACATTCAGTTGAGAAATATCTGCCATCATAAATATGTAATCGTAAGAAAGG
The DNA here is from genome assembly GCA_026290005.1 of Latrodectus geometricus. NCBI lineage: Eukaryota > Metazoa > Arthropoda > Arachnida > Araneae > Theridiidae > Latrodectus > Latrodectus geometricus. The sequence continues at coordinate 37,909 of JAPDSC010069649.1, forward strand.
TACATAAAAATAAATGGGAGAATAACTGAGAAATTATGGTTTTAATGAATGTTTTCTTTTCAGTGTTAATAACACTATTTCATTTAAATGCATATTGGTTTCTAAAATAATAATTCACATATTTTAATTGAAAAAAAAATATTAAGATTAGAGGTTTTAATTTCAGAATATTTTTCAACATTTAAGAGATTCATAAACTCAGGTAGATATTGTTTCTTTTATATAAATTCTTAATAAATAAAAATGTCACCTTATCATTTACAAATGTTTCAAAATTAACACTCAACCTTGCTTGAAGAAAAAAATCTCATCTAACAATTCCCAGACTTCTTCGGTGAAAGCAACCTTGCCCAACATTCTGCTCAAAAGATACATCATCTGAAAACGAGTAGAAGGGCGGTACTATTCGGTGCACCCAGTAATTAATACATCTAACCCTCGAATTAAAAGTGCTCGAATTAGCATCTCTAGGTACCGAAAACAGCCCGATCTAGCAATAAAAAAGAAAGAAAACGCGGCAATGAAAATCGAAATTAATGGTCCCCACAAGGAGACATCCACAGCACGGAATGAGGTAGCAGCATCCGGGTCACAAAATCTCTCAACTTGACGGACGACTTACCGTACATCAAATGAGCTATAACGGTTTCTACTGCTGTCTTCTGTTCAAGTATTTTGTCACCGCAAGTAGTCACTTCCGTGCGCAATTCAGTTTGAAATTATAGGAATAATGGCCTTCAGATGGAGGTGGAAGGAGGGAAGGGGCATTCCTCCCCCACCAACTTTAAAGTAATGTAGCTTCTGCTGCTACATCTCATTTTTTTAAAGAAATGGCTTGATTTGTGGCAATGGCTGTAAAGCAATTGCCGTAACCTTCTGACGAGATTCTGGCTCGCCATCAAGAAGTTTTGTTAAGTGCTTTCCGCATGGTCTTTTGTTGTACCTATAAAAATAATTTCTTTTTTGTTGCGTTTTATAACTATATCCAAGGACAAGTGGACCTCTTTTCACTTTATGAGATTAAGGATGTATAAAAGAATTATATTGTTACTAGAATTTTTTTTATATGCAATCTTCTGAAGCGACCAAAACATGTCTTAATTGCAATGACATAAAATGCTCAGGAAAAAATCATATTTTGTGTGTATCTGTATTACACTAAATTTGAAAAATATGCTACTAGTAGAAGTCTGAAATATGCCTTAAGATCCCTTGCTGTAATATTGCATAATTATTATCAGTCATAGCTATATAAAAAGATTATCAACTGAAATAATATCTTTTTGTTCTCCGTATAATACAAGTTGGTAAAAGCTCTATTTTTATTATTTAGCATGTATGAGTTGTCAACACTTTCATTTGAAGGTTCTACCATACCCTATATTTTAATATCTAGTAAAAAAGACTATTTTCATAAAAAATATATTTAATTAAAAGTTATATATTTATTTTATTGAAATATTGCAGGAAAATCAAGAATTCAAAATCAATAAACATGGTATTACAAAGTAATAATAAATTAGAAAAATAGCTAAAATTACAGGTCATATGATGAAATGATTAAGAAGGGTTAGAAAATCTTATTCGCATATGAGCAATCCCACATTCAACGTTTTACAATAAAATAGAAAGTAATGGATTTTTTTTTTTTTTTGGAATAGTTGATGAAAAACGTTACTACAATATAATTTTCCTCTAATTAATGGAAAAACTTTCAAAATGATAACGATATAGTTTAATTATTATAGAAATATTATGATTTTATAAAAGGTACAATTTTACTATTTAGTTTGAATTAATTTGATTGTTATGAAATGATTCTAAGTATTGATGATTGAAATTTATTACAATGTTGATTTTTCAATACCAATTTATTTGCTTTTCAAAACACTACGTTTCATGAAAATTCAAAGAGCTTAAAATAAAATATGAAAAAAAATATTAAATGAAACAATGAATAATAAAATATTTGCATATAATTGCTCCTTCAATTACTCAAAATAGTGAAAATGAATTATGCAATATTCTAAAGCATATTTCTCTGAATCACTAGTTATTTTGTTTAAATAAATCATTATTTTTCCATATCTAAATGACTAAAAATGTTTTAAAATAAAGAACAATGGAGTTTAAACTTTTTCTAATTAATAATCACCAACTTATAATCAATTGTCATTTTAGTTAAAATGCAATAATTAAAGGGGAAAAGTGGCATCATATAAACATTAAAAATTTTATATTGTCCCAAGACTTAAAATGTCTTTTATTTCATGTGGCGCGGAAATTTAAAAGAGTTGTCAATGTTTTCACTTGAATTTGGTAGAAAATTATGAGATATCTCCTGATACAAATTGAAAGATATTTCAGATCATTACAAACAGTATAATTGTATTAGGTTGGGGAAAAAGTAATCCATTATTTTTTAGGTAGACGTCTGTAGTGATCGATATCTCGTGAGGTATCTATCAAACAATTTCAGATTTATGCTCGTTGGAAAGGTGACATTTGTCACTAAAATATCCTCTTGCAGTTTTTTGTTTTATTCATTCAGTTACGAGTACAAGGTTTTAAAAATGGAAGACAACAAACAGAAAATTGGATGCATTTTCGTTTTTCTCTTGTTACGGCGAAAAAGATAGCCGGGTGGCTAAAATTGTGAAAGGTGTCTATCGTCCTATATAAGACTGTAACAGCCAGTTACGTACAATTTTTGTTTCGTCGATTCCGTTCCAGTATTTTTGATGTTAGAGATGCACCTCGCATGTGGATACAGCATCGTCGAAAATGTCTATAAAATATCAAAAATGGTCGAAGTTGACCGCAAGTCAGCAGTAGTAACGTGCAAGACCTAAAAATCTACATGAAAACTGTTTTAAACCATTTTACAAAGCGAATCCAAAAGAATTAAACATAAAGTTCACGTGAAAATAATGGATTTCTTTTTCCCCAACCTAATATAAGAAACGTAAGGAATAAATACATATAAAAATGTGATACAATTAAATTTTAAAGTAAAATTACTTTCTAAATTAATTTATTTAATTTTTGATTTTTAAATAAATTGCCTATTCTTCTAATAGGTTAAGATTAGTTCAATGGATAAATATATCATTTCAGTAAGTGGTAACGGTTCAATTTTTAATTAAGAATTTAACCACACACACACACAAGGAATGGGCAAATAGATTTATTTATAGATTTTTTATAGATTTCTACTGACACATTCCGACATAAAGTGCAGTTAAAATTAAAACAAAAAATTACAGTTAACATTAAATAAACAATGTTATTACACCTTATTAAATAACAATGCTTAATAAAACTAAAACAACGTGATATAAAATTACTGGAATGTCACATCAATAATAACTACCTTTATGAGATAAATAAATCGAATTTTTAGATTATTTCAATTTCAAACGCCTCTAATTTTATGCTGATATCCAAGAATCTTTTACATTTTATTGCTTTTTAGAATGTGTGTGTATTATTTCAAATTCAATTAAATATTATATTATTTTAAAAAACTATTATATAATTTCAAAACATTTTAATCCTGAATAAAATAATACAACTTTAGATTTAATTTATGAATCACTGATGTAACTTGGCGGATCAAGTCTTGTATCTAAATTGCTCTTTAATTTAGAATTCACTTAATTTTTAAAATGGATATAAATGGAGATTTGCAAAGAATCAAGAATTGGATGCAACAAGGCAGAAAATGTTTTAACCCTTGTACAAATTTGATAACCCAAAATGAGCAAAACATTTTCTTCTTATTGTGAACTGCATGGCAACAATTTTTTCGTTTAAATGTTAAGTACGACAAAAAGAAAGATTATTATAAAGATCAAATCATTTGCCTCAAATCGTTAAATACGTTCACCAAGTACAAAGAAAGAGGCACTCATCAAACATCTATCATTGATTATTTCACAGAAATTCCTATTTCAGTCTTCACAGATCCTGCTTCTCTCACACACATTTGTGAATTTACTTTCTGAGTAGTTTTAGGGGTTAAATGGAACTGGGGGAATATTTCTCTTATGCTTAGTTTGACGAATAAATAGAACTCACAATCATTTCAAGCTCTTAAAACTATCCCAGTATGTGGTCTACTACTTGTTTACGAATTATAAGTTTCCATTTGAGAATCAAAAAGTTAAAGGATCAAAAACTTTTCGGCTTTTAAAGAGCAGGTGTAGAAAAAGTAAAAAAGAAAAAAGTAGAATCTAACATCAACAAGGGTCTTCATGATGTTCTTTTTCTCATTCGGCTTTTGAAGAAACCCTGCTGTCAGTAAGAAAGATTTCGTTTTACGGGCAGGGTTGCTAGATATTCAAGGCTTATAAAATCGCCAAATTTTTTTCTCGGAATTTTCCGTTTTTTATTTCATTTCAGAGTGAATTATAATCCATAATATAATAAATTCCAAAAGTGGAACTTATATCACTTTTTATGTAGATACAATTTTGAAGAATTTAAAGAGCTTGAGCTTCAAACATAAGATTTAATTGCTGAACCCATTAACCCTATATGTGTGTGTCAGATTATAAATATTATGTCCCTGTTAATATGAATTAGATATTAGGCTATATCAATATAAATGTATATTTAGTAGTGTAAGTTATTAAAGTGAATGACTTACGGAAGTAGTATTTTTCAGCATAATAAACGAAACTATATATATGTTTACTCTTAATTTAGCAAGGTTAACACACACACACGAACATTGAAAATAGCACACAAAGAAGGGAATATAGGATTGAAGTTATACTTAATACACATAGGAGAGTCATTTGATCCCCAAATCAAGACAATTAAACAAATACTGTGTGTACAAAGAGAAATACAGTGCAATCTCAATAGGGCTTCCCACTGCCTCTTGCTGCAATGCATGCCACCATGCGGTCCGCATCCAGTTAATTAGACGTCTGATGTTATCTTGAGAGAGATGAGATCATACATCTTCAATAGCCACTTCTAAATCATATGCAGAGCGACACAGCATCATCTGGTGTTTCAGCTGTTCCCAAACATGCTCTATCAGGAATATGTCCGGGAAGCGGGCTGGCCATGGAAGATTCTGAACATGATGTAGGAAGTCTTGACCATCTCTATGTATGAAATGTATGCGAACTAACATTATCTTACTAGAAAACTTCCACTGGAAGACCATTTAGGAAAAGATCCACGTGGGTTCTAAGAATGACATCAACATATCGTTGGGCCGTTAAGATTCCAAGTACCACAACTATACTGGATCGGCTATCATAAGATAGCCAACCTACCCCAGAAGAAACTGTGCGGCAATGTGAAACGCAACAGTGTGGGTGGAAGTGTAGCAGTTTAATAAAAAGATAATTTTTTTTCATGAGTTATCAAAATCATGTACAAGCATACTTATTATATTAGCAGGTTGCTATTGGATAACTTTACATTATTATACACAAATTTATTTATGTCATACAAAACCATTTTAAAACTGTTTTAAATTTAGTCATAGTTTATCTATCAACTTCTAATGATCAAAAATTTTTGAAAACATCAAATACCTTAATTACACCAGTAAAATAATTCATTTTTAATTGCAAAGTTTTGAAATATGTTAATTAACAAAAGTATATATGCATTATTGGTATTTTTAAGCCATTGTATTAAAAATGATAGTTTATTGGAATTAGTTTTTATAAGAGCTGAAAGCTGACACATAAATTAATATCCTAATTCCACACAATCCCTGCATATAAAATAATAAAATAAAATAATAAATTTTATTTTATTATTTTATAATGATATTATTTTCGTAATACATGAAGTCAGTATTAAACGTATCCTTAAAAGCTTGCTCTAAAATCGTATTTTTTAAATTATAAAGAACTTATATTGCATTTAAGTTAGTTTAGTTAATTTAAATAAAAACAATTTTGGAATTTAATTATATTATATTTAAGAGGAAAGAAAAAATATTTAATTCAGTTGTTCTTGATCTTTCAAAGAATTTAAAGAATTTTTTTGAGTAATGTCACTAAATATCTCAAATTTTAGCTTTTTTTTTTTTTAGTAAAATAAGATGAAACCTGTTAAAATATAATGACTGCTGACTTATAAATTGGCAAAGAAAGTACTTAAGTTTTTTGACAAGAACTCATAGCTTCTCAATAGCAACACCATTTTTTAAACCATTTTTACTATTTTTTAAATTATCGTTTTTCAAAACTCACATTCTGAAACATGTCAATGCCATCAGGATAAAATTTTTTGGATGCTAATAAATAAATTCCATAGCGAAATCCATGTTAATAAATATGCGATCCCTTTATTAAAACCTCTATTAATTTAAACAAAGTTGTCCAGTTGTGAAAATAACTTTGTAAACAGATTCTTTTGTGCTTTTTTGCATGTCATTCAACGGTCATTTTTTGTATCGCGGGCTAATTAAACTGTGATCCGTGGTTTAAAGTGTATTAAAAACCACTGCAAGCAGCCTTGCTTAGATGGGATTTGGATATCAAGCCAGCCATTCTTTTATGCAATGAGAAAAAGGTGAAATTTAATTTCACAATTTCAACTTTCTTTCTCAAAGTTAGAAATATGTAAAGGTTTTGCAGATAAAGTAGACTAGTTTTATATTTCTTGTGTTATATGGTCATTGTGCTATCATAAATATTGTTGGTAGCATTATATAAAAACATATAATTTGATATTTTGCTCTACAAAAATCTATCTCGAAATCTTTTTTTTTTTTTTTGTTTCCAAAGGCGGGCACCCTTGAGCAATAAACCCATTTGCCTCAACAAGGCCGGAAACTGCTACTCATTTTATCGTTACCTGGTGGGCACCTGTGAACAACGGAGGTACGAGTAGCATCGCCCACGCCACACCTCCACAAACCCGTTTGTAGGGCGGGCCACATTCATCCATCATCTGAGGAAAGGACTAGAAACACAGAGAGAGAAAAAGAAAGTACATCCATGCCCCGAGCAGGGATTCGAACCCAGCTCCTCCCCATCCTTTGTCAGGTATTTTAACCACCAGGCAGGGTGGGCGGCATCTTGAAATCTAAATTTTGAAAACTTTTTGTCAGCTATATTTCAATTCTTCAAATTTTCCATCGTTACAGAAAACCAGAAAATTTTGCTAGAAATATTTGGCTAATAGTACACGTGTTCTTATCATAAACGGTTTTAAATAAAACTGTGTTTAATATTTAAAACTAATTATATCTCTTAAAATAAATGCTCCAATTAAAAACGCATGAAAAAAAGGATTAATACTGGAAAAAGGAAGCAACATTTATTAAATCAAATGAAAAATATTGGAAATAAACATATTTGTATTTGGAAAACTAAGATTTTTTTTTCCTATTTGATTTATTGCATATACTGTAAAGATTATAGAATATTTCCTTCAGGCTTAAGAGTTTTAATACTCTTGAAATTAATACTTTGATTAATGTTGAATTTACATAAGATACTTTATCATTTTTATTTTGGCTTTGAAAAGTAGAAAACCATTATTTATGACCATATGAAGAAGAAAAGTGAGAGTATCATTTTTTTGTCTGCAACCAATTCTAAACCGATCGTTGAATCTATCAGAAGATTTCGAAAAAGGCCTTTAAATAAGTCATATTTCTGACGGTGCACATTTAACTCCATTGATATATGATTGTTACTTTTAATTTACAGAAACTCCTCGAAAACGACGATGAAAACTTGCATCATTATGTCACATTAATGTCACAAGATTATCATTTAAGAGTTGTAATACAATGGAAAAATAAGTGGGCAATAATTTCATTTTTATTTGCTCTTATATTAGGTTGGTGAAAAAGAAATCCATTATTTTTACGTGAACTTTTTGTAAGTTCCTTCAGATTCGCTTTGTAAAAAGGTTTAAAACAGTTTTCATGTAGATTTTTAGGTCTTGTGCGAAGCTACGACTGCTGACATGCTGTCAAGTTTGATAATTTTCGATATTTTATAGACATTCTCGACGATGTTGTATCAATGCGAGGTGCATCTTTAGCATCCAAATACCCAAACGGAATCTACGAAACCAAAATTGTGCGTAACTGGTTGTTACAGTCATTTATAGGACGATAAACACCTTTCACAATTTTAGCCACCTGGTTAGCATTTTCACCATTATAAAAGAAAAACTAAAATGTATCGAATTTTCTGTTTGTTGTCTTCTATTTTTAAAACCATGTACTCATAACTGAATTAATCAAACAAAAAACCGCAAGAGAATATTTTAGTGTCAAATGTATCCTTTCCAATGAGCATAAATTTGAAATTGTTTGATAGATACCTCACGAGATAGCGATCACTACAGACGTCTACCGAAAAAATAATGGATAACTTTTTCCCCAAACTAATATCAAGCATCATATTTATTATTTAAATAATATTATTTAATATATATTGAAATTGTGTGCCAGAAATTTACTTTCAATTATATTTTTTTATATATAAAAATTTTTATTCTCTGAAATGTTCTATAATTTTGTTTCTTCTTCTTCTTATTATATTCACGTGGAGACTCTCAAATATTATAAAACCATTTGTAAGAGAGAGGGATTGTGAATTTTTTATTTTTGTTGACAAGAGAGAAGGAATGTCTTGCCTAACTTACATAAGTTTTAAGGAAAAAAGAATGGAACATAATCCGTCCTAATACCACGTCATATGAAAGTGTTAACTTCTTAACGTCTAAATAGAGTGAACAATATGAAAGTATTGGAAAATTTGATTACAATAAAAGAACAATTGCAACAAAAAGAGAAAGATATATTCTCGTTTATTCACATGTGCATTTATTTATTTACAAAATTGATATTTGAGATTTATTTGTCTAAAATTTTTAATCGTTAGTGCTAAACATTTGCTTAAATCATTGTTTCTTGCAAGTTGGATTCAGTATCAAAAGTGCCTACTAATTTTTTTTTTTTATCAGAGATGAAAGAACAAGTACAGATTAAAGGCGGAAGTATAAAATCAGTTTTTCAATTTCATTTTATGTCGTGCTGAAATTCTTTGAGTAATAAATCTAATTTTTCAAAAGTACACTTCATAAGACAGAAAAGGATAACAAATATAGAAACATTATAAAAGAAAATGCAGAATTGCAGCAAATTTGAAGACATTTTTTTTTCAGAAAATACATTAATACGAAAATACAAAGCACGTGTCATTGTCATGACGTTATCACTCAACAATTATGGTAACATATTTTTAACTTTTATTGATATTCTTGGAATTTCGGTACTTTATCTAAAATTATTAATTTTAAATTAAAGTTATGAAGAAGAATTTCGCTTTCAATTACGAAACTGATTAAATTATAGCTTAAATCTTAATTTTATTGAAAATGTATTGGTTATAGTTAACCTTAAAACTAGAAAATCTAAAGACTGGAGAAGTTAAATTTTATGTGCATTGTGAATAACACATTAAATACAATACACGACATATAGAAATATGATAAAATTGTATTATTCTGTAATAAGAAAAGGAATATTTGTACAGTTATGGTGAAATTTTGAAATAAAAAAATTAACGCTGATTAAACTATTTAATATTACTAAAAAAAATGATAAAATCATTAAAGTATTATTTTCTCGGAAAAAAATTTAAACATCAAAATCTAATAAAGTTAGTGAAAACACTATCATTGGTACCACGCCAAGCTGACAGCTGAATAATTAGCACTCTGTCCTTCAATTCAATGGTTTTAGGTTTGATTCCCACTTTGGACTTCGATGTTGGTTCTGGTATAAATCCCTTTCATTAGAAAAAAATGAATATTGATCAAACAACCAACCAATCTTGTGTCGGTATTAAGCATTTATTAAATATTTATAAATATCAGTCCTTAATATGATTGTAATAATTTCTACAGCAATTCAATTGTAGATAGGTTATACTGATTGTACAAATACCTCGAACTGTGTGTATATATGTGTTTGTTAAAGCTTGCTCAATATTTCGCCAGCCGCTTAAGATTCTTGTTCCCTTTTCCCTAGACGATATTTATGATGACATGGGAAGGCTTTTGGAAATATCTAAGAGCATTAACTTTAAATTGATAGTTGTTGAATTTAGCAAGAAATTCAACGAAACTTCATCCGGAAAAACTGGTAAAGCATACATACATAAATAAAGGAGATTCATCCAAATAATCGACGATTTGAAGCCGTAGACAATGCCTTTGATAAACAACCGTAGAAAGTGCTTTGTAGGTAATGCCTTCTGCCAAGGCTTTTAGACTGATTATTGCTATAATATTATAGTATTCAAGATTTAGGTAATTTAACTGTCTTATAATTGGTGCGTGGGAATACATAATATCTCTGAAGGGATACTATATGTTCCCATGTACCTGGTGCTTGATCCTGGGATGAAATAATGTATTTAATATATGACTATTTCATGAATGGGTAACAAATATTATTTTATATACTGGTAAAGGGTTAAATTTCAGAAGCTGTAAAGCCCAAAATAAATCTTGAGAAATGGGATCATCCATGATTGATGATAATTCTTAAATGAGAAAGATATATACCACTTACTCTAACTGTTTAGCATTTCAGAGATGGAGTATCATTAAGGGTTAGCGTGAGAACATGTTAATGCGAGCTTTCTCAGTCGACACACACTAACCGTATGTAGGTTGAGACAAGTCAATATCGTCATTTCTCTATCCATAATTAGAAACACCTTACCTAGTCGCGCAAATCTTCCTTTTAATTATATCCAGGAGATGGAGGGGAAACCTCATAAATCTAAGGAGTCTCATGTCAATAGACTATTGTTCAAGCTAGTGGAATTTCTGTAATGATATATGGAGTATGAAATCTGAATCATGTGTGTCCCTGATGCGCCAGGAGATAAAACTATCAATTGGCAGATACTTATGTATCATATCTGATCATTTACACCCAATAATATTGATTAAGCACTTCAATGGACTTGGACATTTTCAACAGGACAATGTGACACCCAGCATATTGGGAGTTACTTTCGAGTGGCTTCAAGACTACTTTCATGATTTCAAGCAGTTCCCTTTTCCACATAAGTTTCTAGACTTAATTTAACATAAATTAAAGACTTAACGTAAATTAAGGAAAAATCATAAAAAATGACAATAGCTCAAAAAGTTATGAGTGAAATTTAATGAAATTTATATACATTATACGACACATAAGAAAATACAAAATATACATAAAAAGAAATTACCAGGAGATTATTATATTATGAAAATTAGCATAAGTATACAAATAACAAGTAGGAGGTGTAAGTTTGGAACAGAAAAATCACCTTTAATAAGGGGTATTATCACCCTGAAAAACAATGCAGTATATGGAGCGATGTGTTATACTCTCAGTAATGCGGTCTATTAATTGTGTATGTAGTGCAAGCCTTTACTTTTCCAAAGCAGTTGAAAGTGTGGCTAGAAATCCTAGGAGGGTGATTGAGAGCAGCTAGACGTCGTCTTAGAGTATCTCGAACATGTTCGATCGACTTAAGATCCGGTGATCAAACTGGCCACAGCATGCACTCAATTGTTTCTTGCTCAAGATAAGCATCCACGATATAAGGCCTGGGTGGTCTCGCATTATCATCCTGTAAGAACGAAAGCATCACTTAAAGCCCCGCTATAAGGAAGCACATAAGCAACCAGGATGTCATCTCAATAAGTATGACCATAAACACTTCCATGGGAAAAGAGATGAAGGTATGTGAGTTCATTTAAAGAGATACCACCTGCAACACAGATGCTGCTTGACTCATATGCATCTCTATTCATGGATGTTTGATGGATGGAAACGAGTTCCACCTTCTTTCCAAATGAAAGTAAGCTTACTACTGCTTTCAAGTCTAAACCTGGACTCATCCGTGAAGAGAACAGTCCCCCATTGATCGCATCCAGTGAATAAGTTGACATACCCATTGTAAACGTTCCCGTCTATGGCGTGACTTGAGTAGGACGCAAATGACTGGTCGCTTTCTCATAAAGACCATATTCGAGAAGCCTTCGACACACAGTTAATCTGTATACCAACCTTCAGGAGCTTGCAGATTGGTAGTATCTGAGTTCAAAGATAGTTGCGGTTCTATACCTTCGTGCACATAATAACAAACATCAGTCATCGGCACTCGTGGTAGCGCATGGCCATTTTTGGCTGAACCTCCTGGAAGCCGAATCCGGGGTTAGAAATTTTTATCAAAATTTATGAATCAAAGACATCCGTTTGTGATTCATAGAATTCTAGTCATTTCCCATTCATCCATCTAGCCACTTTTATCTGACTTTGTCTCTCAATTGCTCACTATCAAATCTGCTCGGTCAAGTGATTATTTTGTGTGGAGGCTATTATTACAATTTCAGTTTACCAAATCATTAATCTCAAACACGCGGCAACAATTGCCGTTTTGCTTTGAGATATCTATTTTTATGCTCCTCCAAAACACGTATTCTGACAGCAGCACCACTATTTTGCATAACATCATATTGCTTAGTTCCTTTTACTTAGAACATATTCAAATTTAATTGAGATTAGCTATTTTTGGAAGAGTTATCGCTATTTTTGTGATTTTTCATTAATTTAAATTTTTGGTATTCAGTATATTAAATACACATCTGATATGCTTCATAAAATGCCACACTGAAAAGATCTTTTTCTCCCTTCTCTCTCATTTCTGGGGATTTATAGATTGCCCAGTAAGATTCATGTTATGAATTGTCCTCATGATACCCCAAGAAATTAGTCAAATCCATTCCAGCTAGTGTTGTGATATTTCTGCATGTTCATCAGGCCGTGTATGTTATTGGATAGATGATGCTGATATGTATATGTATGTATCTATGTCTTTAAATTTATAGTCTTCCATTTAAATATAGTGGAATTTAAGTGTCAATAATACTTTTATTAACATTTAAATCAATAATTTTCAACAATATAAAATCAACAAAAAGTATAATTTTTAGATACCAATTTTAATTTTTTTTAACAATGTATCTTTCTTGTCCTTTAATAAATATTAAAAAAAAAATCTTAAACTTCACTATTCCCGTTGCACCATGTCTTAAGTCGTTTATAGTGTCATGCTCAAGAATCGTGTAATCCGTAGGAACAATATGACGCATTTGTCACGAACATGAATCTTGGATACCCATACGAATAGGATTTCCATATTCATATGGGCTATTACAGGTATAAAAGGAAAATTCAACAAACATTTTACGTTTTCTTTACTAGAAATAATGATAATATCAAATGAAACTATGATCTCTTGTTCAGTCAGGTGTCAGCAACAATCTTTAAATATTTTAAAATATTTTCCACCAGGAAAATTAACCTGGAATTTTTAACAAAGTCTATGGGGAAGATATTTCTGATTTCTAAATCATGCAGTTGTGAGCTAATTTAATAATATTTCAACTTAAATGAAATGATGAATCTTTATTATTTATTACTAGTCTATTTTGCACATTCCTGTTCCCTACATATAATTTTGCAAAGAGATTTAAACCATATTTAGTGCATAAAATTGATAACTTTCATAAGCTTCCTGATGACTGCTTGCCCTTTAGAGATTACCACTCAAAGCGCTAAATTCTGTTACATGGCAAAGAAATTTCAATAAAATAAATATTATCAGAATATTCTTAGATATCTATTTAAATAAAGATTAAAATAAAGGTTAAGTTTTTATGTTAAATATCATTTATTATTATTTATGGCTTCATTTAAGAATACGAGATGAATTCAACTTATAATCGATGATTCAATTTCTTAATTCAAATGGTGGAATTCCCTTTAATTGACATTTTACACAAAAAAATTTTATCAGTATTATCACCTTGTTCATTAACATTTTATAATTTTTATTATGTTCATTATCATTTTATAATCATTATTCGGCCCTCGCAAACTTTTATCTTATTTTTGTAATTGCTTTAACTTCTGTCGTGTCTTTCATTTAAACGATACAGTTACAATCTTCAATTTTTAACATACATCTCTATGTACATATTATTTACAGAAATCATCAATAACCAATCAAGGATACATAATATAATTTCTATTGTTATGCAATTCATATATACTTCACTATTGGCTCTAGCTCTCTGTATCAATCTCTAATATTTAAATCAGTAATTTTTACTGTAGAGCTACTTTTTATTTGTCTGACCCTCCCCCCCCTCCATCAATGATCTTACAATATTTACAATTTATAACGAAATTTTAAGGGAGAATAAATAAATGTTTGAAGTACCGAGGAATGCTGCATTAAAATAAATAAATTATTCTTTGATTAAGAAACAAATTGTTTTCAGATATCATATTTTACCTTTTAAAATCTATTTAAGTGTCTCTACGTAAGGATACTTTTATCTAGATAATAAGCAACCATCCAGCGAATTTACTGTTACACTTGAGTATTAGTCTTTCTAGGATCGCAGCAAAAGATCTTGATTGTAAAGAATAGTATTTAACTATCCTAATCAATTGAATATAATTTCTGCATGTATTAGATACAGAATAGTAGATCAAGGGAATTAAATATCGAATGCTAATCCCATTACCCTTTTTCTATTGACTTCGTTACTCTCTAAATATTTACAATGATTCATGT